>JACXGI010016190.1:0-16315 GCA_016801175.1 Esox masquinongy | reverse complement strand
CTATGTGTTATATAACCACCCCTACACCATAGTGTATAGATAACTTTAACTCTATGTGTTATACAACTAACCCTACACCATTGTGTATTTATAAATAAAAAATATTAAATATATAGAAATATTTCTAACTACAGTATTTGATGACCAATTATTTTTTTGTTTCTTCCCCTCTCTCCCTCTCCCTCCCTCTGTCCCTTAAATCCCCCCTCCCTTCTCCCCCTCCCCCCTCGCTCCTCTCTCTCTCTCTCTCTCTCTCTCTCTCCCCATCCTATCTCTTTGACCTGATTCTCTCAGTGCCAGTGTCCGGGTCACCTCCAAGACTCCCAACAGCTCTGTGAGTTGGTTCAGAGGTTGTAGTATGAGTTAGGTGATTACAGATTAGGGTTCAGAGATTGTAGAATGGGTTAGGTGGTTACAGGTTAGGGCTCAGAGATTGTAGAATGGGTTAGGTGATTACAGGTTAGGGTTTAGAGATTGTAGAATGGGTTAGGTGGTTACAGGTTAGGTTTCAGAGATTGTAGAATGGGTTAGGTGATTACAGGTTAGGGTTTAGAGATTGTAGAATGGGTTAGGTGGTTACAGGTTAGGTTTCAGAGATTGTAGAATGGGTTAGGTGATTACAGGTTAGGGGACAGATGTTGTAGAATGGGTTACGTGTTTATAGGTTAGAGTTCAGAGGTTGTAGAATGGGTTAGGTGGATACAGGTTAGGGGTCAGTGGTTGTAAAATGGGTTTAGTGATAACAGGTTAGGAATCAGACATTGTAGAATGATGAATCAGCAAGTATGTTTTCAGTTAGGAGTCAGGGCCTATGGTTGTAACATGTTATACCAGGGTTAGATATTTAAATTTCTGTTGCCTATGGTTGTAACAGGTTATACCATGGTTAGATATTTAAATGTCTGTGGTCTATGGTTGTAACAGGTTATACCAATGTTAGATATTTAAATGTCTGTGGTCTATGGTTGTAACAGGTTATACCAGGGTTAGATATTTAAATGTCTGCGGCCTATGGTTGTAACAGGTTATACCAAGGTTAGATATTTAAATGTCTGTGGTCTATGGTTGTAACAGGTTATACCAAGGTTAGATATTTAAATGTCTGTGGTCTGTGGTTTTAATTGTTATTTACCGCATTTAGATATTAAAATGTCTGTGGCCTATGGTTGTAACAGGTTATACCAAAGTTAGATATTTAAATGTCTGTGGTCTATTGTTTTAACTGTTATTTACCAGGATTAGATATTTAGATGTTTGTGGCCTATGGTTGTAAAAGGATATACCAAGGTTAGATATTTAAATGTCTGTGGCCTATGGTTTTAAGTCATATTAACCATGGTTATCTATTTAATTTTTTTCACAATTGCTTACACTCTAAAACTGGTTCTATGTACAAAACAAAAACTAAGTTCCAGAAGGAAGATAATTTTCCCAATGCCATCATCACTATTCACCTGTTATACCAAACTCGAATCATAACAATTCTAACACACTCAATCAAAAGTTGTAAACACTAATCTGCATGGCTAATCAAAAATCAATCAGGATGTTAACATGAATAAAAAAGGCCACAGGAAAAGTCATCTGTGTTTCACACAATGGTGAACCATGACTATTGGAGCTAGGCTGTCAGTAGTGGAAACAGATCTGACGTCACACACAGTTAGGTCCAGAAATAATTGGACACTGACACAAGTTTTGTTATTTTGGCTGTTTACCAAAATATATTCAAGTTACAGTTAAATAATATTGGCTTAAAGTGCAGTCTCTCAGCTTTAATTTGAGGGTATTCACTTCCAAATTGGAGGAAGGGTTTAGGAATTATAGCTCATTAATATGTAGCCCCCTCTTTTTTTTAAAGTGACCAAAAGTAATTGGACAATTGACTCAAAAGCTGTTTCATGGACAGGTGTGGGCTATTCCTTCATTATTTCTTCATCAGTTAAGCAGGTAAAATGTCTGGAGTCAATTCCACGTGTGGTGTTCACATTTGGGTGCTGTTGCTGTGAACCCACAACATGTGGTCAAAGGAGCTCTCAATGCAAGTGAAACAGGCCATCCCTAGGCTGCAAAAAAAAAAAATCCATCAGAGAGATAGCAGGAATATTAGGAGTGGCCAAATCTACAGTTGGGTACATTCTGAGAAAAAAAGATTGCACTGGTGAGCTCTGCAACACAAAAAGGCCTGGATGTCCACGGAAGACAACAGTGGTGGATCATCAATCAATCAAATGTATTTATAAAGCCCTTTTAACATCAGCAGTTGTCACAAAGTGCTTTTACAAAACACCGAGCCTGGATGATCGTAGGATCCTTTCCATGGTAAAGAAAAACCCCTTCACAACATCCAGCCAAGTGAAGAACACTCTCCAGGAGGTAGGCATATCATTATCGAAGTCCACCATAAAGATAAGACTTCACGAGAGCAATTACAGAGGGTTCACCACAAGGTGCAAACCACTCATAAGCCTCAAGAATAGAAAGGCCAGATTAGACTTTGCCAATAAACATCTAAAAAAAGATAGCCCCGATCTGGAACAGCATTCTTTGGACAGACTAAACTAAGAACAACATGTACCTGAATGATGGGAAGAAAAAAGTATGGAGAAGGCTTGGAACAGCTCATGATCCAAAGCATACCACATCATCTGTAAAACACATTGGAGACAGTGTGATGGCATGGGCATGCATGGCTTCCAATGGCACTGGGTCACTAGTGTTTATTGATGATGTGACAGAAGACAGAAGTAGCCAGATGAATTCTGAAGTGTATAGGGATATATTGTCTGCTCAGATTCAACCAAATTTAGCAAAGTCGACAATGACCCAAAACATACTGCGAAAGCAACCCAGGAGTTTTTTAAGGCAAATAAGTGGAATATTCTGCAATGGCCATGTCAATCACCTGATCTCAACCCAATCGAGCATGCATTCACTTGCTGAAGACAAAACTTAAGGCAGAAAGACCCACAAACAAACAACAACTGAAGACAGCTCCAATAAAGGCCTGGCAAAGCATCACAAAGGAGGAAACCCCACGCTTGGTGATATCCATGTGTCCCAGACTTCAAGCAGTCATTGGCTGCAAAGGATTCTCAACAAAGTATTAAAAATGAAAATTTTCTTTATGATTGCGATAATTTGTCCAATTTCATTTGAGCCCCTGAAATAAGGGGATTGTGTATGAAAATAGTTGCAATTCCTGAACATTTCACACAATATTTCTGTTCAACCCCTTGAATTAAAGCTGAAAGACTGCACTTCACTTGCATCTTGGTTGTTTCATTTCACATACATTGTGGTGGCGTACAGAGCCAAACTTAAGTGTATAGATAGAGAACTCGGATGCCTGCATATACAGAGCATGACTTGAGACCTTTCTTTTGCAGACCTATGTAGGGGAAGCAATTCTTTGATGACAGAGTCAAACGGTCCTAAGCCACGCCTCGGCTGTGTCTCAGAAACAGTAAAAATAGCCTACACAACAGTTGCAAATATCAATAGCAGGAACAATGTTCGAAGAAAATACAGTTGTGTCGTTTCAAAGAAACATTTGCCAAAACAGTCACTCAAATAGTGGCAGAATAAATTCAACCACACAACTACTCACATTGTTACAAGACCACAGACAGTATCTGCTGTCAGAGAGAAAAAGCTGTATTCGATTTCCAGCATGCAACAATAAAAACATGCACCACAACAAGAAATGTCATGTACCTAGTACTTCCAATTGCAACGTCATTACCTTTGTTTTTTTCTTTTGATTTTATATCCAAAATAAGTTATTTTTCGATTGAGATCAAAGCCAGGGCTGACAGACGGGCCACTGCCATCCTCACGTACAGCACACTCCCTCAAAAAAGCTAGCTAGCTAGGCTCAAGTGGGCTCAAGCGTGAAAAAAAAGATAAGGCTCACTATTGGCTCTGAATTAGTGATGTCATACAGTTGTCCCACCTATTACAAGACAATTTGTTATTGGTTGATTCTACTGTCATTCCAAAATGCTGCTCTAATTGAAGTCAATTCAAAACCTGAGGGCTTAGCCAATGAGCGCTGAGCACAGCTAGATTATTGTCGGACCGCTTAAACGGAGCCAGCCTAGAAGAGCGAGTGAGCAAGTGAGTGACTGACTGACTGACTACCCCTTGTCAAATAGCGAAGTGGTTAGAGGGCTACAAAACAACAGGTTTCATGTTCGACTCCCGTCATAGTCAAAACACATTATGCCTGAGGATTTGCTCAGGACAGACAAAAACTTCACTTGCTACAACCTTCAGTAGCTATGTAAGAGAAAGCCTAAAATAAAACAGTTCTGGTAGATATTAGGATTTGTTCAGGATAGACAAAAACTTTGCTGACTACACGATTCTCTTGTCTTTTCACTTGAGGAAAAAGTCTGTTATCGTCACCTATATTGATACAGCAGTTATTGTATCAATGTCATTCACGAATGGCTAATAAGCTATTAAAACGGCCAGTGGCAAAAGCCATAGATTTCATAGATGCTAGTTGTGGTGGAGGTAAACTTAATAAGAAACGTTACTCAGTTTAGCACGATGGTTATTGGTGTCTAATGAAATATTCATATATACCGACACCCAGCAAATGCACACCTCTGTGGTGTATTGGTTAATGACCCAGCCTTTCATGTGTGCCACCCAGGTTCAAATCTCAAGAGGGCAATCACAATCAATGCTTTCTCTTGCGACTGGTTGAACTAGGCTTGCCCGGTTTCTTGTTTCTACCAACATACTACCAACGATAAATTCTGATTGCATATTAACCCTTCTTTTTCCAACACACACTGAAGAAATTCAATAGGAAGATCACTACAATTAAGACAAAAAAAGATTAAATCAATGACAACAAAATTGCAAATTATAATATCTAAAGATATGTACAGATTTGTATCGATCCTTAGGGCCCTCTACACTCTGAGGGTGTAGAGGGCCCTGACAGTTCCCCACTGGTTTCAGAACAATGAATGACAACATGGGGGGGGTATGCCTATATACCTATACCTTAATTAAAGTGCTTACTTTTTCCCTCTTGACTTCTTGGACAGAATTTCAAGTGTTTTTGAATGACAGAGGGTAAAAAATTATTATTTAAAAAAAAAAAATTAACTCTTGGTGTTTTTTTATGGTGATAGCTTTGAGAAGTGTGTTTATAGTTTTGAGGTCATTTTGTGTGAAAGGTCTTGGTGTTATTATGTTGAGATTTTAGAAGTACATTTATAGTTTTGTGGTCATTTTGTGTGAAAAGTCTTGGTGTTATTATGGTGTGAATTTTGAGAAGTACATTTATAGTTTTGAGAAAATGCTTTAAAAATTCAAATGAAACTGTCCCTAGTTTTACCAGTGTTAGCTATTTTTTCCAGATTTTTTTTACATGGTTTGCTTTTCAATTGTTTGTTTTCTTCAGGACCAAACTGAGGAGGACAAAGCGTCACCTTTCCAAAGGAAGTAAGTCTGGTTGATATTTACCATGATTTATAATGAATCATGTAACTGTAACGCTAACCCTTACCCCATAACTCATTAACCCCCTAATCTCTGACCCCTAACACATTAACCCACTAACCCTTACCCCATAACTCATTAACCCCCTAATCCCTGACCCCTAACACATTAAACCACTAACCCTTACCCCATAACTCATTAACCCCCTAATCCCTGACCCCTAACACATTAACCCACTAACCTTAACCCCATAACTCATTAACTTGCTAAACCCTAACACATTACCCCCTGACCCCAAACTCATTAACCCACTAATTCTTGACCCCTAACTCATTAACTCCCTAACCCCTCACCCTTAACTAATTAACTCCCTATATCCCCTAACCCCTAACCCTAAGCAGCTCCAAGCAGAGGGTGTCATCACGTTCTATTCAGGAGAAGATGGAGAGACTCGCCCAAGCAGCACAGGTAGAACATTACCTAGCATTATACCCCTTTACATAGCATGTCATCACATATACTGACATTATATTACACCACATTTCATCACTACCTAGCATTATACCCCTTTACACAGCATATCATCACATATACTGACATTATATTACACCACATCTCATCACTACCTAGCATCATACCCCTTTACATAACATATCATCACATATACTGACATTATATTACACCACATCTCATCACTACCTAGCATCATACCCCTTTACATAACATATCATCACATATACTGACATTATATTACACCACATCTCATCACTACCTAGCATCATACCCCTTTACACAGCATATCATCACATATACTGACATTATATTACACCACATCTCATCACTACCTAGCATCATACCCCTTTACATAACATATCATCACATACTGACATTAATATTACACAGACGTCCCAACTCTCCCGGATGTTACAGGAGTCTCCTGCATTTTAATAGTGGCTCCCTGGCGCCCGCAAATGATATACAGTATCCTGGAAATTTATTTTTTTAGAGCGAGCGAGCTAGAGAGAGTTAAGGGCTGAATCTCAAAACGCACTGCATACTAGGTACTACGAATACATACACGGTTGATGGTGAAGCACATACTGTTTAGTATATAGTAAGCTAGTATGCCAGTATTAGGGACAGATTGGAACATACTACCTCGTCACCAAATTGCGTCTTGGGGGGGTGGGGTGGGGCAGTAGTCGGTGATAAGTTGGAACAGTGTTTGCTGGTGATGACCAACACTGTTGTACCAGTGTGTGCTGGTGATGACCAACACTGTTGTACCAGTGTTTGCTGGTGATGACCAACACTGTTGTACCAGTGTTTGCTGATGATGACCAACACTGTTGTACCAGTGTTTGCTGATGATGACCAACACTGTTGTACCAGTGTGTGCTGATAATAACCAACACTGTTGGACCAGTGTGTGCTGATGATGACCAACACTGTTGTACCAGTGTGTGCTGGTGATGACCAACACTGTTGGACCAGTGTGTGCTGGTGATGACCAACACTGTTGGACCAGTGTGTGCTGATGATAACCAACACTGTTGGACCTGTGTTTGCTGATGATGACCAACACTGTTGGACAAGTGTGTGCTGATGATAACCAACACTGTTGGACCTGTGTTTGCTGATGATGACCAACACTGTTGGACCACTGTTTGCTGATGATGACCAACACTGTTGTACCTGTGTTTGCTGATGATGACCAACACTGTTGGACCAGTGTGTGCTGGTGATGACCAACACTGTTGGACCAGTGTTTGCTGGCATGGACCAACACGGTCCTTACCAGCAGGTGGACTGTACTGCAGAATTGTCCAACATCAGCTAACATCACACTACAATACAGACATACTCAAATTTGTTGGTACCCTTACAGCTCATTGATGACTACAGCTCAATGCTTCATTCCTCCTGAAAAGTGATGCAATTAAAAGCTATTTTATCATGTATACTTGCATGCCTTTGATATGTCATAAAGCCAAGAAGCTTTGAAAAGAGAATAGTTGTTGCTTAATCTGCCAAGATATTCTAAAATGGCCTTAGAAAAAATAAATTACTGGATTTTAGTGATATTTTAATAATTGGATTATAGTGAGTATTGAGTTTCTTTAATTAGTATCACACATCCCCAATCTTGTAATCAGTCATTCAGCCTATTTAAATGGAGAAAAGTAGTCCCTGTGCTGTTTGCTATCATTATGTGTACAACATTGAACATGAACCACAGAAAGCAAAAGAGAGAATTGTCTGAGGAGATGAGAAAGAAAATAGTAGACAAGCATTGTAAAGGTAAAGGCTACAAGACCATCTCTAAGCAGCTTTATGTTCCTATTACAAAAGTTGCAAATATTATTAAGACGTTCAAGGTCCGTGGATGTGCAGCCAACCTCCCTTGTCGCGGTCGTAAGTGGAAAATTTACCCCAGATTGAACAGAAGGATAGTGCAAATGTCTGGAAAAAGAACCAAAGATAAATGCCTAAGAGATTCAAGCTGAACTCCAAGGTGAAGTTATGTCACTTTCTTATGGCACCAACTGTCGCTTTTTGAGCGACTGGGCTTTATGGAAGAAGACCCAGGAAATAAGACCCAGGAACAAGTTACAGCAATGAAATGTTTGGTTTTCCTACTCCCGACAGTGCAGTTAAAAGTTAAAAAGTAACAGTAATTATAATTTAAAAAAATAAGATAACACAATCAATCAGTAATAACACTATACAAAAACACACATCAATAATAATAACTATACAACTATACAATCGTAGTGCAATGTAAAAGTGACAGGTGTGCATGGGACTATGGATGGAAGGGAAGAGATGTTCCCGAGTTGAGCAGCCTTACAGCCTGTGGAAAGACCTCCATGTTTGAAAGAAAAACATAAAAAAGCCAGATGGGAATTTGCTAAAATGCATACTGACAAGCCACAATCCTTATGGAGAATGTCCTTTGGACAGATGAGTCAGAACTGGAGCTTTTTGGCAAGTCACATCAGCTCTATGTTCGCAGATGACAAAATTAAGCTTTCAAAGAAAAGGACACCAAAACCTACAGTGAAACATGGAGGAGGCTCTGTAATGTTTTGGGGCTGCTTTGCTGCATCTGGCACAGGGTGCCTTGAATATGTGCAGGGCACAATTAAATCTCAAGACTATCAAGGCATTCTGGAGTGAAATATATTGCCCAGTGTCAGAAAGCTCTGTCTCAGTCGCAGGGCATGGGTCCTCCCCTCCTGTACTCCCTGTTCACGCATGACTGCATGGCCCCACACAGCTCCAACATCATCCTCAAGTTCCCAGACGACACTACCATCCTGGGTCTCATCTCCAACAACGATGAGACTGCTTACAGAGAGGAGGTAAAGAACCTGGCAACATGGTGCCAGGACAACAACCTCTCTCTCAACATCTGCAAGACTAAGGAGATGATCGTGGACTTCAGGAAGCTGCAGAGGGATTTTGTCCTGGCACCATGTGTGATCAGTAAATTGTTGTCCTGGCAAATTCTTGTGTGATCAGTATGATCGTGGATCAGTGTTGCTGGTTGAGGACCCTTATGGCCTGAGGGAAAAAACTGTTTTTGAGTCTGGAAGTGTGTGCCCTGATGCTCCGGTAGCGTCTACCAGAAGGCAGCAGTGTGAACAGACCATAGCCTGGGCGGCTGTGATCTTTGATGATGTTCCGTGCTTTCCTCAGGCATTGTGTATGGTAGATGCCTTGCACGGAGGGGAGATGGCAGCCGATGATGCACTCCGCAGACTTTACCCCCCTCTGGAGGGACTTGTGATCAGCAGCAGAGCAGCTGCCGTACCAGGCAGTAATGCAGCCTAAGAGGATGCTTTCAATGGTGTACCTCTCACGTTGGTGAGAGTTTTTACAAAAATGCCAAATTTCTTGAGTCTCAGGAAGTATAGTCATTTTTGGGCAGTTTTCACAGCTGAGTTTGCTGAGTTTGGCTGAGTTGTCTGGACAGTTTACACTGTTATTATATATATTACTGCCATACTTGCCATATGTATAATGTTCAATAATACTACCCAGATTGCTGCTAGTTTTTTAAAGTGTACAGTGTTATTGCAACGCCCACTGCCAGCTCACTCCCTCACCAGCCACCCAGACCACGCCCCCCAGCACCAGAATTCTGAACACCTGTTGTTGATTGCTTGTCCTTTTCACCTGTATATATAGCACTTTGTTTTGATTGTTTCTTTGTCTTAGCTGTTTCTACTCTACTGAGCCTTTATTTTTCCTTGACATTCGATACTCTAACGATTACATTTTTGATTCTTCCCGACTATGTTTCCTGGCCTACTCCTCTTGTGCCTTTGCCTGTTTTATGGTTTACCTGGTTTTGGACTTCCGCCTGTATTTTTGATTACGAAGTATGGATTCTGTGTTTGTACTGTTGCCTTCATTAAATCTGTGCTTTGCACTTGAATACACTCCAGTGTCTCTGAGGTTCATTACAGTTATGTATATTGTAGCTTTGTTTAATTTTTTTGTCTGCCTATATTTTTGCTTATATATTCTTCTTCTTAACTCTCACTACGTAGTTGTTGGGTGTCATGTCACAAGAATTTCATTGCGCAGGATGAAGCTGTGTTGTTCAGTGCATTTGACAAATAAACCTTAAAACTTGAGGATAATGACCCAAAACACACAGCTAAAAGCACCCAAGAGTGGAAAAGAACAAAACATTGGACTATTCTGAAGTGGCATTCTATGAGTCCAGATCTGAATCCTATCAAACATCTATTGAAAGAGCTCAAACTTGCAGTCTGGAGAAGGCACCCTTTAAACCCGAGACAGCTGAAGCAGTTTACCCAGGAAGATTGGGCCAAACTACCTGTTAACAGGCCCAAAAGTCTCACTGAGAGCTACAGAAAACAGTTTGATTGCAGTGATTGCCTCTAAAGGTTGTGTCAAAATATTACATTAAGGGTCACTTTTTTTTTGTCCATGCCATTTTCATTTGTTTTATTATTTATAATATTATGTTGAATCAAAAATAAAAGTCTGATTTCTATTAAATATGAAATAAACAATAGTGGATGCCAATTAAGTTATTTCAGAGAAAATTGTGCATTCTTCGTTTTTTGTGGAGGGGTACCAACATATTTGTGCATGTCTGTACATTAAATACTTGCACACAACACCTCACAACATAATTTCAACATCAGATAATATCACCACTTCACAACTCTTTCTCTGTCTTTGACCCTATAGAAGTCTGAGTCTTTGCGTTCTCCTGACGTGGCCCAGAGGACCCTGTTCCTGCTGGATGAAGTGTCCAGGAAGAGAGGTCTCTTTGAAAAGGATCAGGTAGCAGTTCATGGCAGCCCTGGTGTCCTCAGACAGGAACATCGAAGCTTCACATCTGGAGTCTCTGACCGTATAAACCGCTGGGTCAGCAAGACCAACAGACCTGGGAGCTCATCCCACAACCCCACAGTGAGTACATAGCTTCATTAACCCCTCACCAATAAATAATTTCCCTTCCTACACCACTGCTAGCTCCTCCTACAACCCAACTGCATCCACATTCAGACAACCATCCAATCACAAACCATCCAACATCGTATTCATTCAGCAATTTACCATCCAGTATTGTACCCACGAGTCGGTCAGTTCAGGAAGTCAATCTCAGGTCAGCCAGTCAGAAAACAGTAGATTGAGTTTCCTTGTCGGGTTTGCTTCATCCTATTCATACAACCATTAAAAACTTGAACTGGTGGCAAAAGTTGTTAACAGGTCAAACCACCAGATTGCAGCAGTACAGCTCTATTCTGGTTGTTATTGCCAAGTCTAACCACCAGATGACAGCATCACTCACTCCCTCTAAAACAGCATTTACCTAATTTAACATATCTTCCATTTTCCCTCCATTTTCCCTTTGATACAGGATTGTGTCTCTTTCAGAAGCCCACCAGATAAACCTGGGCATTATGTGCATAAGAGATGTAAAGTAGCCTGTATAAAAAGGAAAGGGCATAATTACATCCTAATAATATTTACTGAGGCTGACATCACAGTGATGTACTGCATGTAATAGATGGACTTGAACAAGATAGTTAAGTACAATAGTTTATTCCAAACAGAAGAGAGTGGGATTGGGCATGGCTATGGGTAGGCGATTTTGAACAGATGAGTCTTGATGCGTTGCTGGAAGATGGGGATATTCTCAGAGTCACGGATGGTTTTGGGGAGAGAGTTCCAGAGCCTAGGAGCAACCCTAGAGAATGCCCTGTCACCAAAGCCTTTGAGCTTGGACTTGGGGATTATGAGGTGGCCTGCAGTACTGGAACGGAGTGTGTTGGTTGATATGGAAGAAGAAGGTCGGAGAGGTAGGCAGGGGCAGTAATGTTTAAGGCTTTATATTTCAATAGTAATAGATCTTGTAGTTGATGTGTTGGTAGATAGGAAGTCAGTGTAACTCACAGAGGATAGGGGTGATATGCTGTGATGTGTAGACAACCGTATACAATACTGAGTTGACAAGAGTACACAATAGTGCATAGCTCAGTGGTTACAGCATGACATTTACAACTCCATGGTTGTTGCACTAATTCCCATGGGCTATATCCACTCACTAGATAAGAGTGTCTGCTGAAATATGTAACTACTGTGAGTCAGACCATGGCATACTTTAGATAGTCAACATATCAGCAGTCTATGTGAAAAAGAACATTCCTCTGGAGGCGCTTTAATATTGTGTTTCCCACTGGGATAGAACAACGGCCAGTCACAAAACAGTCAGGTTAGGGTTAACTTTGAAAGCAGTTGATTCCTGCTATAGAGGCAACAGTCTTATTTCTCAACTTCAAAGCATGAATGAAATTGTTTTGGTGATTTAGAAAGAATAACCACTTAACTGGAATGTAATTAAATACCTTTCTATCAATTATAGCTGTGTACTGTATTACCACATTAAGCTGTGATATGAGTTTATGCTAATATGTTAATTGATAAAACTTGACTAATAAGGTCACCAGATCAAATGAAACCTAAAAAGTCTGTCTTCTCTTGCCAACACTTTCTTGTTTTTATACATGTTATTTATGTCAAGTTCATCTCCAGTGTCCATTTTTCCCTGCCATTTGACAGCTGGTGGTGGTAACGGACATTACTTGTCTTTTTCCCTCCACCTGTCTGAATGTGGTTCTTGGAGCCAAATCATCTGTTAAATTTGGACTTGTTTCTCTTTTTTTATTGTTTCTGTCTATCTCCTCCCTGTCTATGTTGTTGTCTCTCTTCAGGATCTGCGTCATGTTGATATCTCCAGTAAGAGGAGTGTCTTTGAGAGTCGAGGAGAGGACAGCTCCCCCAACGCAGCCCCCCTCCACAAGATATACAAGTGAAGAACGACTCCATGTTTTATAATTCTACTGTTTAAAAATGGTTACAGTCTGAGTAAGGGTGAAATGGAGGAAGTGGGAAGGGAGATAGGAGAAGTGAGCTGCAGTGATATTTCTATCAGTAATTTGTAATGTTTTTAACAGATCTGGTGATTGTTTTAGTGCTTTCAAAGGTAACAGACACTATAGTGATTGTTATTGCACTACAATTCTGGGATTAGAGGACAGAAGATTAGAGGACAGGTAATTCTGCAATTAGAGGACAAGGACATTCTGGGATTAATTATGGGATTAGAAAACAAGTAGTTCTGGGATTTAAGGAAAGTTATTTCTAAGATTACAGGATGGATCAATCAGGGATTAGAAGATAATTTTGCAACTGTAATTGACATTATGTGTATCATTATGTTGTGCCATAAAATGACTCCCTTAACCATCATTCCAAGTCTAAATTCTACCTAACTCCTAAACAACATTTTTAATAATGTGTAATGATGTGTGAACAATAAATAAAAGGTTTTACATCCACGATTCTAATGGTCTCTTTACTGAACCAGAAAAGTTCATCTGAACACAATCCAAACCCATCAAGGAACCGAACAATGATCACAGAGATCATATATAATTACACATTTACAAACACTATGCAAAGTACATACTGCATTATGAACAGTATGTAAAAAACAGAGTTCACTGTGTACAGTGCCGAGTCGAGCAATTTGGACTGAGATTGGGGGTGGTTGAATGTCTATGTGTGAATGAAGAGTGTGTTGGCTATATATTTTAATGTTGGGTCTGTGTGTGTGTGTGTGTGTGCATGTATGAATGTTGAGTGTATGTGTAAATGTTGAGTGTAAGACAAGGCGATGCTCTCAAGATAAACCCTGCATAGCTTGTCTTATTTGGCAACTGTCTGTAAACATTTGGGATGTGTTTGGATCTCGGCCTAGCTCAACTGGGTTAGGGTTAACCCTAACCCTGTCTGTAAATGTCTCTGATCTGCGATGGGTTTGGATCCTGGCCTAGCTCAGCTGGGTTAGGGTTAACCCTAAACCTGTCTGTAAATGTCTCTGATGTGCGATGTGTTTGGATCCCGGCCTAACTCAACTGGGTTAGGGTTAACCCTAAACCTGTCTGTAAATGTCTCTGATCTGCGATGGGTTTGGATCCTGGCCTAGCTCAACTGGGTTAGGGTTAACCCTAAACCTGTCTGTAAATGTCTCTGATCTGCGATGGGTTTGGATCCTGGCCTAGCTCAACTGGGTTAGGGTTAACCCTAAACCTGTCTGTAAATGTCTCTGATCTGCGATGTGTTTGGATCCCGGCCTAACTCAACCGAAGCCTCACAGATAAACCATTTCTTCGGAAGAGAAACTTATTAATGTGGTTTAACTGGATTGTGTCAGTGGCCTGTGTGTGTGTGTGTGTGAGAGAGAGAGAGAGACATGTCTGCTTCCAGAAGTTTCCTTTTAAGGGATGATGATAACAGAGGACCCTCACCATGTCAGGGTTATCTTTAATAGCCGACCTTCTGAATGTCAAAGCGTTATCTGAACCTATTTATACACACTGTAGAGTCACATATTCTACTCCACCCTTTATCTCAGTCCCTCTCTCTCTCTCTCTCTCTCTCTCACTCTCTCTCTCACCCTCTCACTATCACCTACTGTCACATTCCTGTTGGTCAGTGGAAAAAAGTTTTTACCAGTCGCTCCTCCAGTCTCCATCTCTCCAGTGTCTCCAGGTATGTTTGACCACTGCTATACTCTTGATCAAACAGATATATTAAATATGATATATTAAGTCTTACATAGTTGTATTTATTGTAATTTGATATTGACTGTTATGGCTCTTATATATGTGTGTGAAAATACCATAACCTAATTTGATGGGCCTGTAGTTACTAGAATGTTAGGAGGTACAAACCTGTATTCAGTGTCTAAAAAGGCTTCTAATGTTTGTCATTTCCACATAAACTGTCAGTTGCTACATGATTCTTTTTTTCTGCTGCTTGAAACGGAAACGGGCTGAAAATCACTGTATGCGAGTAATAGATATGAATATGGCTGTATTGAATATGAAATTGTGTTTATACATTTGTTTATAGTACAATATTTCCTTTTTTGGACGTCTACTTGGTCACCTATGACTTACAGTCATTAAAAATATATCTTCCTACATGGCTGTATTTACATACATTTACATACACAATCATGCAGTGGCTGAAGGACCAGAATGTGAATGTCCTTGAGTGGACTAGTCAGAACCCTGATCAAAATCCCATAGACAATATGTGGAATGACTTGAAGAGTGCAGTCCTTAAGCAATCACCAAGCAATATGACTGAAATTGTACAGACTAGGTGTGCAAAGTAAGTAGAGATGTGTAAAGAGACTCATGGCTGTAATTAAAGCAAAAGTTGGTTCCACCAATTATTAACTCAGGGGGGTATTCTCTTACTCAAATAGTATACTTTACTGTTTTAATTTTTGTTAATTTTCAGGGATTCTTTAGAAATTTTATTTCACTGATAATACTTTTGGTTTAATGTGTGTGAATAAAGACAGAAATTGTCTGATTATATGTTTTCTTCCCAGGCTGTAAAGCAACAAAAATTGAACATTTTGACTTTCTACCCCCACTGCATGTACAGGTGCTGGTCATATAATTAGAATATCATCAAAAAGTTGATTTATTTCAGTAATTCCATTCAAAAAGTGAAACTTGGATATTATATTCATTCATTACACACAGACTGATATATTTCAAATGTTTATTTCATTTAATTGTGATGATTAAAACCAACAACTAATGAAAATCCCAAATTCGGTATCTCCGAAAATTTGAATATTACTTAAGACCAATACAAAAAAAGGATTTTTAGAAATGTTGGCCAACTGAAAAGTATGAACATGAAAAGTATGAGCATGTACAGCACTCAATACTTAGTTGGGTCTCCTTTTGCCTGAATTACTGCAGCAATACGGCGTGGCATGGAGTCGATCAGTCTGTGGCACTGCTCAGGTGTTATGAGAGCCCAGGTTGCTCTGATAGTGGCCTTCAGCTCTTCTGCATTGTTGGGTCTTGTGTATCGCATCTTCCTCTTCACAAGACCCCATAGATTTTCTATAGGGTTAAGGTCAGGCGAGTTTGCTGGCCAATTAAGAAGAGGGATACCATGGTCCTTAAACCAGGTACTGGTAGCTTTGGCATTGTGTGCAGGTGCCAAGTCCTGTTGGAAAATGAAATCTGCATCTCCATAAAGTTGGTCAGCAGCATAAGCATGAAGTGTTCTAAAACTTCCTGGTAGACGGCTGCGTTGACCTTGGACCTCAGAAAACACAGTGGACCAACACCAGCAGATGACATGGCACCCCAAACCATCACTGACTGTGGAAACTTTACACTGGACTTCAAGCAATGTGGATTCTATGCCTCTCCTCTCTTCCTCCAGACTCTGGGACCTTGATTTCCAAAGGAAATGCAAAATT
>JACXGI010016189.1:0-16296 GCA_016801175.1 Esox masquinongy | reverse complement strand
GTTAGGGTTACGTCTCACAGCTCTGGGGTTCAGGTTAGGGTTAAGGTTAGGTATCACAGCACTGGGGTTAAGGTTAGGGTTATGGTCTGGGTTAGGATTAGAAAGAAAATCACTTCAAACATCTTTATGTTGTGACAACACCACTCGCCAAGCCTGATTACAGGTTCCTCAGTGGAGTAGTGGGTAAGTGTTAGGGGTTAGGATTAGAAAGAAAATCACTTCAAACATCTTTATGTTGTGACAACACCACTCGCCAAGCCTGATTACAGGTTCCTCAGTGGAGTAGTAGGTTAGTGTTAGGGGTTAGGATTAGAAAGAAAATCACTTCAAACATCTTTATGTTGTGACAACACCACTCGCCAAGCCTGATTACAGGTTCCTCAGTGGAGTAGTGGGTTAGTGTTAGGGGTTAGGATTAGAAAGAAAATCACTTCAAACATCTTTATGTTGTGACAACACCACTCGCCAAGTCTGATTACAGGTTCCTCAGTGGAGTAGTGGGTTAGGATTATAAAGAAAATCACTTCAAACATCTTTATGTTGTGAGAACACCACTCGCCAAAACTGATGACAGGTTCCTCAGTGGAGTAGTGGGTAGTGTTCCTGTCCATGATGTGGAAGGTCCCTGGTTCAAGCCATAGCTAGTGCCTTTTTCTTTTCTTTATTCCGACTCTAACGTTATTTTACTCCACATAATATATCTTACGAAATCCCCTGCCTAAAATTTACATAAAATAGTCTACCTCATCCTTCTGAGACCAGTCTGCCTTATCCCTCCAAAAAAAAATAATAATAATAATACAGGAACTACAGCACACTGAAAGAGTATGGTAATAACTGTGGTTTAGGAGTTGTTTCTGTTTTTAGGGAGGGTTGTATCCATTGTAAAATACAGGGTCCTGGTGAAACAAAACCCTGATCTGCTATTTTAATGATTCAGAGGTATACAACATGGTAGATTTCTATGCTAGTGAGTCACACCAAATGTTGGAAGGCACCGCTGGAAAGACAAGACTCTCAGCTTTCAGCAGACACCCTGGATACCCAGATAGGGCCTACCGTTCTCGTATAAGACTGCATTTAATTAGGAACCAGCGGTACCCCAGATCAAATCTATTAGAGTGTACTGTTTTACTTTGCACTTTACCCTTTGCCACGGTTTCTAAAATTGGAAAGGGTGAAAGTATTTATTGCACACGAGCACTTCAGAGGGAATACGTTACCATAACAGAAAATGCAAACACATGCAAGAACGCGCGATAGGACAATGAGACCTCTGCTCACTTTTCTTTATTTGCTATCAATGGAAATGATACAGCTGAACCATTTTCGGTTGGTTATGAACGCGGTTATCTCCTGTATGAGACCATTTCCCTGTAGGTGGATGAAATTTTTCAGTGTTACAGTGCCACCTTGTGGATTAAAACAGTACCAATTTTGAACATACAACATGCAAATGTACATTAAAGCTGCACTAGGTAAGATTTTCAGTAAAAAAACAAAAAAACAATTACAGCATTACTCACCGGTCAGAAAGCGGTTCCGTACCAATGCCCGATAGAGAATGAAATTCCGAATAATAATCTGAGAAATAGAATTACCTGTTCAAAAAAAGCACTGACTCTGAGTTTGACGTTATTCTTAGCCTTGCTAACGTTAGCTTAGGCTTCCTGGTTGCTAGTTATAGAGAGCTAGTCTAAGTGTTTGCTTTTTTGCAGTTGTCATAGTGCATGATGTAGTAGACAAGACAGGAACTGACAGTTTTTCATCCTGGTCTCTAGCTGCCATTATAGTTCTTAGTAAGCAAACTTCGCTCCATATTGCGTACTTATGCTATATACACTGCTCTAAAAAATTAAGGGAACATGTAATCATCACAGTACAACACCAAGTCAATTAAACTTCAGGGATAACAATCTGTCCAGTTAGGAAGCATAAACGATTGTGAATCAATGTCCCCTGTTTTGTTGCAAATGAAAGTGACAACAGGTGCACAGGAGAGGCAACAGCAAGACAACCCCCAAACAGGGAATGGTTTTGCAGGTGGTGTCCTGAGGCAATTGCTCTCTCCTTATCCTTCCTGACTGATTCTTCTCTAGTTTTGCATTTTGCTAGTGTCCTTGTCACTATTGGTAGCATGAGGCGGTACCTGCAGCCCATTCAAGTTGCACAGGTAGTCCAGCTATTCTTGCAGGATGGCACATCCATATGTGCCATGGGCAAGAAGGTTTGCTATCATCCAGTTAAGTCTCAAGAGCATGGAGGAGATACCAGGAGACGGCCGTTACACAAGGAGAGCTGGCCCACCAGGAGCATGCCGAGATGTTGTCGGGAGTGCATACAGGCATGTGGGGCCATACACAGTATTGAGTCAAATTATGAGCTGCCGTGACGAAATTCACGCAAGTTGGAGGAGCCTGTGATTTAAATTGTTTATTTTGATTTTCGGTGGAAGTTTGAATTCAGCCCTCAATCGGTTGGTGATTTTGGTTTCCACTGACCGTTGTTAACATCATTTTGTTCTCAACAAATTACCTAGTGTACAGTAAAGATTTTGATCTTTAATATATTTCCTTCATCGAGACCCGATGTGTGATTTAAGTGTTTCCTTCGTTTTTTTGAGCAGTGTACAGTTAGCAAATAATTGGACACTGACAAGTTTTGTTATTTTGTCTGTTTGCCAAAATATATTCAAGTTACAGTTAAATAATGAATTATGGGCATGATGTGCAGCTTTAATTTGAGGGTCTTCATATCCAAATTGGAGGAAAGGTTTAGGAATTACAGTTATTTCGTATGTAGCCCTCTCTTTTTCAAGGGACCAAAAATAATTGGACACTTGACTCAAAAGCTGTTTCATGGACAGGTGTGGCCTATTCCTTCATCAATTAAGCAGGTAAAAGGTCTGGAGTTGATTCCAGGTGTGGCATTCGCATTTGGGAGCTTTTGCTGTGAACCCACAACATGCGGTCAAAGGAGCTCTCAATGCAAGTGAAAAATCCATCAGAGAGTTAGTAGGAACATTAGGAGTGGCCAAATCAACAGTTTGGTACATTCTGAGAAAAAAAGAATGCAATGGTGAGCTCTGCAACACAAAAAGGCCTGGACGTCCACCAAAGACAACAGTGGTGGATGATCGTAGGATCCTTTCCATGGTAAAGAAAAACCCCTTCACAACACCCAGCCAAGTGCTGAACACTCTCCAGGAGGTAGGCATATCATTATCCAAGTCTACCATAAAGAGAAGACTTCATGAGAGCAAATACAGAGGGTTCACCACAAGGTGCAAACCATTCATAAGCCTCAAGAATAGAAAGGCCAAATTAGACTTTGTCAAAAAACATCTAAAAAAGCCAGCCCAGTTCTGGAACAGAATTCTTTGGACAGATGAAACTAAGATCAACCTGTACCAGAATGATGGGAAGAAAATAGTATGGAGAAGGCTTGGAATGGCTCATGATCCGAAGCATACTACATGGCTTCCAATGGCACTGGATCACTAGTGTTTATTTATGATGTGACAGAAGACAGAAGCAGCCGGATGAATTCTATATGAAGTGTATAGGGATATACAACGATCAGCCATAAGATTATGACCACTGACAGGTGAAATGAATAACACTGATAATCTCGTTATCATGGTGGGATATATTAGGCAGCAAGTGAACATTCTGTCCTCAAAGTGGATCTGTTAGAAGCAGGAAAAATGGACAAGCATAAGGATCTGAGAGACTTTGACAAGGGCCAAATTGTGATGGCTAGACGACTGGGTCAGAGCATCTCCAAAACTGCAGCCCTTGTGGGGTGTTCCGGGTCTGCAGTGGTCAGTGCCTACAGTGAGGGAAAAAATTATTTGATCCCCTACTGATTTTGTACGTTTGCCAACTGACAAAGAAATGATCAGTTTATAATTTTAATGGTAGGTTTATTTGAACAGTGAGAGACAGAATAACAAAAAAAATCCAGAAAAACGCATGTCAAAAAATGTTATAAATTGATTTGCATTTTAATGAGTGAAATAAGTATTCAACCCCTCTCAGTCAGAACGATTTCTGGCTCCCAGGTGTCTTTTATACAGGTAACAAGCTGAGATTAGGAGCACACTCTTAAAGGGAGTGCTCCTAATCTCAGCTTGTTACCTGTATAAAAGACACCTGTCCACAGAAGCAATCAATCAATCAGTTTCCAAACTCTCCACCATGGCCAAGACCAAAGAGCAGTCCAAGGATGTCAGGGACAAGATTGTAGACCTACACAAGGCTGGAATGGGCTACAAGACCATCACCAAGCAGCTTGGTGAGAAGGTGACAACAGTTGGTGCGATTATTCGCAAATGGAAGAAACACAAAAGAACTGTCAATCTCCCTCGGTCTGGGGCTCCATGCAAGATCTCACCTCATGGAGTTGCAATGATCATGAGAACAGTGAGGAATCAGCCCAGAACTACACGGGAGGATCTTGTCATTGATCTCAAGGCAGCTGGGACCATAGTCACCAAGAAAACAATTGGTAACACACTACACCTGAAATCCTGCAGCGCCCGCAAGGTCCCCCTCCTCAAGAAAGCCCATGTACAGGCCCGTCTGAAGTTTGCCAATGAACATCTGAATGATTCAGAGGAGAACTGTGTGAAAATGTTGTGGTCAGATGAGACCAAAATCGAGCTCTTTGGCATCAACTCAACTCGCCGTGTTTGGAGGAGGAATGCTGCCTATGTCCCCAAGAACTCCATCCCCACCATCAAACATGGAGGTGGAAAGATTATGCTTTGGGGGTGTTTTTCTGCTAAGGGGACAGGACAACTTCACTGCATCAAAGGGACGATGGACGGGGCCATGTGGGAGCTGAAGGTTCGAGTTGCCAAACATCAGCCTCGAAACCTTAATGACTTGGAGAAGATCTGCAAAGAGGAGTGGGACAAAATCCCTCCTGAGATGTGTGCAAACCTGGTGGCCAACTATGAGAAACGTCTGACCTCTGTGATTGCCAACAAGGGTTTTGCCACCAAGTACTAAGTCATGTTTTGCAGAGGGGTCGAATACTTATTTCACTCATTAAAATGCAAATCAATTTATGACATTTTTGACATGTTTTTCTGGATTTTTTTGTTGTTATTCTGTCTCTCACTGTTCAAATAAACCTACCATTAAAATTATAGATTGATAATTTCTTTGTCAGTGGGCAAACGTAAAAAATCAGCAGGGGATCAAGTAATTTTTTCCCTCACTATATCAAAAGTGGTCCAAGGAAGGAAAGCAGTGACCCGGCGACAGGGCCATGGGTGGCCAAGGCTCATTGATGCACGTGGGGAGCGAAGGCTGGCCCGTGTGGTCTGATCCAACAGATGAGCTACTGTAGCTCAAACTGCTTTAAAAAGTTAATGCTGGTACTGATAGAAAGGTGTCAGAACACACAGTGCATCACAGTTTGTTGTGTATGGGGCTGTGTAGCCTCAGACCAGTCAGGGTGCCCATGCTGACCCTTGTCCACTGCTGAAAGCTCCTACAATGGACAAGTGAGCATCAGAACTGGACAACAGAGCAATGGAAGAAGGTGGCCTTGTCTGATGAATCACGTTTCCTTTTACATCACGTGGATGGCCGGGTGTGTGCGTCTCTTAACCGGAAGAACACATGGCACCAGGATGCACTATGGGAAAGAGGCAAGCCGGTGGAGCCAGTGTGATGCTTTGGGCAATGTTCTGCAGGGAAATCTTCGGTCCTGCCATTCAAGTGGATATTACTTTGATACGTACCACCTACCTGAGCATTGTTGCAGACGATGTGCACCCTTTCATGGCAACAGTATTCCCTGATGGCACTGGCCTCTTTCAGCAGGATAATGCACCCTGCCACAAAGCAAGAATGGTTTGAGGATGCCAATCAAGCATCTGTGGGATGTGCTGGACAAACAAGCCTGATCCATGGAGGCCCCACCTCGCAACTTACAGGACTTAAAGGATCTGCTGCTAACATCTTGGTGCCAGATACCACAGCACACCTTCAGAGGTCTAGTGGAGTCCATGCCTCAATGGGTCAGGGCTGTTTTTGCGGCAAAAGGGGAACCTACACAATATTAGGCAGGTGGTCATAATGTTATGGCTGATCGGTGTATTGTCTGCTCAGATTCAGACAAATTCAGCTGTTGGTTGGACGGCGTTTCACTTACAGATGGACAATGACCCAAAACACACTGTGAAAGCAACCCAGTTTTTAAGGCAAAGAAGTGGAATATTCTGCAATGGCCAAGTCAATCACCTGATCTTAACACAATTGAACATGCATTTCACTTGCTGAAGACAAAACTAAAGGCAGAAAGACCCACAAACAAACAACTGAAGACAGCTGCAGTAAAGGCCTGGCAAAACAACACAAAGGAGGAAACCCAGCGTTTGGTGATGTCCATGCGTTCCAGACTTCAAGCAGTCATTTGCCTGCAAAGGATTCTCGACAAAGTATTAAAAATTAAAATTTTATTTATGATTGTGTTAATTTATCCAATTACATTTCAGCCCCTGAAATAAGGGGACTGTGTATGAAAATGGTTGCAATTCCTTATCATTTCATACAATATTTTTGTTCAGCCCCTTGAATTAAAGCTGAAAATCTGCACTTCAATTGCATCTCGGTTGTTTCATTTCTAATCCATTGTGGTGGCATACAGAGCCAAAATTATGAAAACTGTGTCAGTGTCCAAATATTTCCAGACCTAAAATTATTTATTCACAAAATAAGCAGAGGAGGGAGGCCAACCTCACAGAAGGAAAAATCCGACCTAGTGCAGCGTTAACCTTGTTTTCGGTAGTGGCCCATTGCGAGAATCACAACCTTGATTTTACAAGAAACAGGGACCCAATAGAGTACTGCTGCTGCACCTAAGGAAAATGAATCTCAATTTAATGAAACCTGCATTACAGTATTTACACAATAGCTCTATTTCCAGAGGTTCATTTAACTGGCAGACTGGTTCTGGGCACTTTGCAAAACAACCCCACCACAGGTAGGCTCTTCCACCTCTCAGAATGGAAACTGCACCTGGATCAGATGAATACCGGAAACAAAGACACTGAATGAAAAAAAAAGTGAATTAACCCACAGAAACCCATGTCCATTCACTCAATGACTGTTTATTAAATATGCATTGGAAAATAAACCTTATAGCTTCTTATCACACATAGCTGTCATATAATACTATAATACACTGTGCAAGTCCTTCTATGAGAGGTGGCGAGAGGGGAGGAGAGAATGGCGGGACAAAATTGAGATAAGAGCAGAGAGGAAGGGGTGAGAGAAAAGGGGAGATAATGTGGGGGCAATGCTGGTGTTGGGGGAGATAAGACTATGACGAAGATTCTCTCTTCCTCTCTCGACTGCGGTACTGGGCCTTATATTGCAAAATGGCCGCCACGGAGGGCCTCGCCCTGACCGGGACGACCGTTGCCAGGTTACACAGGATAGTGGTCAGACAGTCCCTCCCCCATCACTGTGATGCAGCAGTGTGTTCCCCTGCTCAGACGCGTGGTGCATTATTGATGGTGTGCCATAATCGGGTCAGTCCATGGTGATGTCATGGACTGACCCGGGTGAACAGCACTACACAGCCTGTCCTTTATGCCCTAGTCACCAGGACAACGCAAGGTGACTGACAGTATAAGGGACCTGGTTCTCCAATGCTCACAGGATACTATTAGCACAAACCAGGCTCAGTAAAACAGTACCATTACTTATTATTGGGGCAAAGCAAGGCGTAGCTGTCTCCAAAGGCCAGGTGGGTGGAGAGAGGTGAAGCTGTCTCCGAAGGCCAGGAGGGTGGAGAGAGGTGAAGCTGTCTCCGAAGGCCAGGAGGGTGGAGAGAGGTGAAGCTGTCTCTGAAGGCCAGGAGGGTGGAGAGAGGTGAAGCTGTCTCCGAAGGCCAGGAGGGTGGAGAGAGGTGAAGCTGTCTCGGAAGGCCAGGAGGGTGGAGAGAGGTGAAGCTGTCTCCGAAGGCCAGGAGGGTGGAGAGAGGTGAAGCTGTCTCCGGAGGCCAGGAGGGGGAGCAAGGTGAAGCTGTCTCCGGAGGCCAGGAGGGTGGAGCAAGGTGAAGCTGTCTCTGTAGGCCAGTAGGGTGGAGCAAAATGAAGCTGTCTGGGGGACTGTGAGGATCAGGGTCCTGTTAATCACTGCACACTAGCAAAATAATTTGCAACACAAAATGAAAACCAGTTCCTTTTTGGATGGGCTGAAGTCCGTTTCAGTCCCTTTTGTTTTGTTTAGTGTCTAATGAACATGATGCAGGGTCTGTTTTAGAATACCTCTACGTCACACACGTTTTATACTTGTAGGGACTTTAAACATAACAGAAATCCACATTTCCCATTTCTAACCCTAATGTTAACCATAACCTCAACAACCAAACTATTAAGTAAAGTGTCACAATAAACAGCATTCCCAGGTGTGTAGCGCAGTCAAAACCTGGAGGACGGTTGAACCTGGGACGGACCCCATTCCTCTCCTGCTGAACTGTGTGTTTATTTTAATATTTGATAGATGGTGACCCTGGTGGCTGGAGGCCCTGGTGACCCTGGTGGATGGAGGCCCTGGTGGGTGGAGGCCCTGGTTCTGGTCTCTGGTGACTTTCAATAGGGCTATATTTACACAAGAAAATACAGTTCTGATGTCGTTTTTTAAAAATTGGTATTTTGACCAAATTAAATCAACTCTTAAATATATATGATGTGATTGGTCAAAAGACCAATTAGTGGAAGAGTTCTAGCATGTAAATCTTCATTCTAGGCATCCAACATTTTAATGTACTCACTTCATTGACTAATACCTCCTGATGACCTGTTCATCCCATTTTTTACGGCCATTGTCAAAGACGCATTATAACAACCTCCAACTGGGGGAAAAAACGTAACGTCCAACCCGTCATTACAACTAGAAAACCTGGGGTTGATCCAATGTTCTACACTCTTTCTTCATGCCCCACTGATATGTCAACAAACATGGCCAAGATTTCAAAGTGCATTTTTAAAGAGCAGACAAAATACTGATTAGAAGTGTATTTTTAAGGAACAGCCTAAATACTGAATTGAACTTTGTTTGTTATCCCCACAGAATAACAAAACTTGTCTCGCATTAGCTACAGCAACATATAAATTTCTCTAGGACTAGCCTGTCTGAAACTTTGTGTTGCCGTTCTTTCATTCCTTTCGAGCTCAAATGTGTCTCAGTAGTCATTTCCCTGGTCAATCTGACGAGCAGTGAATGCAGCACTGGTCATTTGATCACAGCTCCAACTGGGTCATCAGCCCATGAATGAACTACTAAACACGGAGATGACCTACTGGGTCAGCGCATGCACAACAGACTTTATAATGGCAAAGTAACACAGGTGAGACTTCTTCCCTTCTTCATGGCTCTGCCCATCATGAACAGATGTAATAGTGGCACAGAACACAGATGAGAACTCTTTCCTTCTTCATGGCTCTGCCATGCTGAACAGCCGTTATAATGGCACGGAATACAGATTAGGCCTGTTAGTCTTCTTTGTGGCTCTCCTCTAAGCAGTTTTCCTGATTGCTGCTCCATGTCCTGCTTGTTGATTGGCCAATAAGACTCTTCTGATAGACACCTGCAGCTCTACAGAGAACAGTCCTGTTAGTGTGACTGTTTCATCTTCTCTTGATCCTAGACAACCTGTAGGAGAGGTTTCCCATGTTAAAACCAGTGGTAATATTCTGCATTACGCTCGTCCATGTGTCAAGTGTTTCTAATCAGTCTTGCAATTGGACGACATGCTCTAGCAGACAGGAAGTAGAAGGAAAATGTCTACATGCAAACATTGACATGCATCAAACAATTAGATGTAATCATTTCTTGGGCTCTGTTTGGCAACGCAGTGGTCTGCCATCACAACAGTCTGCAGATTACCGATGCTGTCTGCAGTGAGCATCGGGGCACAACAGCATAACTTTTACTAGACAATGTGATTACACTGTCCTGCCATTCATTTATTAATGAAAACATTAAATTGTTGGGCTATGGGGACCGGTGTCAGGTCAGACAGAGTTTGTATTCTAGGTTGGGATGGGAGGGCAACACTGAAACAGCAGCTGCCCCCAGGGCTCCCGCTGCTAAATGAATAGAAGGGGAACACTGACATGTTGTCTTGCCACTCAAAATCGATTGTTTTTCCTTACTTTTTCATAACAATGCCAGTGTTGCTCCAAGCCCACATAAATCTCCTCGACTTTCCAGGCTCAGTTTCTCCCACCATCATCGTCGTCAGTTTTCTTTATTCTTGGATTTTGTATGTAGATTTTTGTATTTTCAGCATATCAGGACTCATCTGTAAACTAGGTTGTGGTCTCACTGTAACTCCTAGATTAAATTTAAAGGTAATCAACTATCAACATAGTCCATTTCACCTTGGCGAGGCGGCGTTAAAGCGGCACCTCTCCAATGCCACCCAACACCGGCCAAGCTCACTCCAAGTATCCCTCGAACATATCCAGTTCTGTATCTGTGTCATACGGGCCGGAGGCCGGGTCAGACAACACCCCGAGATCCACTAACGCCTGGTCCATGTCCTCGGGTAGAAACACAATTCCTACATTCAGGACGATGTATTCCATCAGAAACGCATAGTACAAAATCAAAACGTTCACAAAGAAGAGGCCCAGATAAAACATATAGGGAAGTTCGTTGAGAAGCGATTCCACCGAATCTAGTCGTGCGTAAGTTGAGTATGTCATAGAAAATTTAACTGACAAAATTAGCTAGTTACAGTACTCCTCTAGCAATGCGGTTACACAAGGATAGGCAATGTCACCGCTCAGATGTTAGCGAAGGTGTATTTTGGGAGTCCATTTCGGCCACGACTGCAGTGATCGAGTCACTGGCAGCTTCGGAAATAACTTACTTGCCCTAAAGTGCCAGCTTTGCAAAAACCACACAGCTAACGATATATCGTTGTAGCTAACATCGTCCAGCTACAACACTAGTGTACACATAAATAAGATTAGTGGAAGTAAGGAAAATTACGGCATAAAGGTCCAGCTTCTGTGCCATTTAAGGATTCTTCAGATGGCCTGAGTTTGAGAAAAACTTCGGCGGTACAGTAATTTTCCTAATCAATGCCAGCAACATTCCAGGTACCAAGCTATCGTTAATAGTTAGCCAGTTAGGCTAAAAACAGTTAGCTAGCTAGCTAACAACGTGGCCAGATGTGAATATGTTACGTAATAACAACACGGCACGCTACATTATTGTTGATACTCTACAGGAATATGTGATGTAGATGACAATGTCTTCGCCTGTTCCCAAAAATACAGCAATCAATTCGACAATCATAGCTTTCGTTAGATGTTCATATTAAAATATTCGCTACTGAAACGGCATCAAAACAGTCTGGTCGCTAATGTACAGTTACACAGCCTAGGTAGCCACTTCATTGGTTTCCCACTAGCAAACCTTCCTCTGAATGGTCAACCAAGACACAGATCACATTGATCCCGCTTTTTCATCAGTGGATGCGGGAGTATGTTGCATTTTACACCGATGTCTCCTCGCATTTGTAGTTGACAGGCTGCACGTTTTACCGATGTAGGAAGAAACCCAATCAACGTAAACGAAATGAATAGTCGCATTAGGTCTGCTGTGTCGTTTTTTCCGTTCGCCAAAAACACCTTTTGGGACTAGTAGTTTTTTTTCAAGCGGACATTGCATGACATTGCATTGTTGAATATCAACAAAGAACCGCAAGCCCCAAACGTCCCTGGCACCTACCTGTTACGTAACGCCTTGTTCCTACACTGTCTACTTCCGACTGCCTCTTTTCCGCTTGGTTAGCTACTACTAGCCAGATATATTTAGCTGGCAAGATATTTTGCTAGCCAGGTTTTGGGCGTCTATGGGATAGCATGTGGACGTAATGGAATGATATAACCAGTAAAAATCAACCTGACAATAAGCTTTTTACGTGCATTCATACCATGTTCGGTCGGTCAAGAAGCTGGGTAGGAGGGCAGGGGAAAACGAAAAATATTCATTCCCTGGACCATCTCAAGTAAGTACCTCACTAGCATGATTGCCCAATAGCAGACTAGCTATGTTTACCAACCATGTTACTTCAATTAGTTTGACAACCGCACTAGTGACAACCCCCAGATCGCTTACTACATCCTAGCGTACGTTACCCAAACGATGAGTGAGTACAGTAAACGCTGTATCTGGGTAATAGTTAAGCTACTCTAATTAGCTACTTAGCTGGTGATTATGCAGGAACTAGCTAGTAGCTACGTGTTTTATCTGATGGCACTTATCTGACAATACAGTTAACCAAATATGCTATACGCTTGCTAGCTTGTTTTGTCAGAACTGTGTAGGAATGTCACTGTCTAGACAACTCGTTACATTAGGGTGAGTGTCATTTCTTTTAATCCATTACTAACCTATGTTCACATCTTATTAGTGCATACAATCACACATACTATATTTGCGAAGAATCTGAACAAGTCATGTTGGTAGGCTAAGGTCAGTTATCTTTTATTTTCTTGAGTGGGTGCGCCAACTCATTGTCAGTGCAGTTTACCTGTAACACATCGTTCCTGACTAGCAGCAACTTTAAAAAAGTTATGTAACATTTCCGGTTCTCTGACATTTTTTCTTTCTGTCCTTCTATGTCTCCCTACACTTCTACAACAATCTTCTCCCTCTCTCTGTCTGTTTCTCTCTTCTAGGTATATGTACCATGTTTTGACTAAGAACACGACAGTTACTGACAGCAACCGGAACCTGCTGGTTGAGACCATCCGTTCCATTACTGAGATTCTCATCTGGGGCGACCAGAATGACAGCTCTGTGTTTGAGTAATGCTTTAACTTTGACTTATAACCCCTGACACAGTAGTAACGTCCCTAAGCTACCAACACTTTGAGCTCTAACCCTGTAGTAACTACAGATATAAACCTTAGGCATAACAGCGATACAATACTGTATTGGTACACTGGGCAACGATTGAATGTATCTGTCTTTCCCCTAATGCTGCTACAATACTGTACGATTAGATCAGTGCCGTGCAATGACCCACACACCAACCTGTCCCTGATCCTCCACTACACATCTTAACACATGGAATTCCACTTCAAGTTGTTATACAGAGTATATTCAAAGGCCTACCTGTGATTTGGTGCCACACACACACACACACACACACGCGCAGGTTGACACCTCTATCTCTCACACACATACACACCTTTTCTATTCTTCTTATGCACCTGCCGATAAGTTAATTCAGCAATGCAATCAGAACCTCTGTTGTTATCTTATTACCACCATGCTTCCAAAAAAGCTGGGATGCTGCATATAATGGAAAAAAATCAGTTAATCTCTACATTTAATGGAAAATAGTACGAAGGCAACGTATCAAATGTTGAACCAGAGAAATGTTATTGTTTTCAGAAAAATACATGCCCGTTTTGAATTTGATGCCAGCAACATGTTTCAAAAAAGTTGGGACATGGGCATGTTTACCACTGTGTTTCATCACCTCTTCTTTTAACAACACTCTGTAAGCGTTTGGGAACTGAGGAGACCAACGGCTGTAGTTTTGAAAGTGAAATGTTTTCCTATTCTTGCTTGATATAGGATTGTAGCTGCTCAACAGTTCGGGGTCTCTGTTGTATTTTTTATTTCATAATGCACCAAATGATTTCAATGGGTGATAGTTTAGCACCTGGACTCTTACTACGGAGCAATAAAGTTGTAAAACGTGCAGAATATGGTTTGGCATTGTCTTGCTGAAATAAGCAAGGCCTTCCCCGAAAAAGACGTCACCTGGATGGCAGCATATGTTGCTCCAAAACCTGTATACATTGTTCAGCATTAATGGTGCCTACACAGATGTGCAAGTCACCCATGCCATGTGCACTAATGCACCCCATCATGGATGCTGGCTTTTGAACTGTGTGCTCATAACAAGCTGGATGGTCCTTTTCCTTTTTAGCCTGGAGGACGCGGTGTCCATGATTCCCAAAAATAATTTCACATTTTTATTTCAGGCCACAGGACAGTTTTCCACTTCACCTCAGTCCATCATAAATGAGCTCTGGCCCAGAGAACACGGCAGCGTTTCTGTATGTTGTTTATATCTGGTTTCTTCTTTGCATGGTATAGTTTTAACTTGCATTAGTGGATGCAGCGACAAACTGTGTTCACAGACAGTGGTTTTCGGAAGTCTTCCTGAGCCCATGCAGTTCCACTACAGAATCATGTCTGTTTTTAATGCAGTGCCGCCTGAGGGCCCGAAGATCATGGCCATCCAATATTGGTTTTCTTCCTTGTCCCTTGCATACAGAGATTTGGAATCTGGAATCTCTGAATATTTTAATGATATTATGTACCATAGATGATGAGATCCCCAAACTCTTTGCAATTTTATGTTGAGAAGCATTTTTCTTATATTGTTGCACTATTTGCCTGTGCAGTCTTTCAGAGTGGTGAACCCGTCCCCATCTTTACTTCTGAAAGACTCATCCTCTCTGGGGTGCTCTTTTTATACCCAATTATGTTACTGACCTGTTGCCAACTAACCTAATTAGTTGTGTGATCTTCCACCAGGTTTTATTTTACAAAACCTCTCCAGTCATTTGTTGCCCCTGGACCAGCTTTTTAGAAACGTGTTCCTGGCACAAAATTCAAAGTCGGTGTATATTTTCCAAGGAGCAACAAACATTTTCAGTTTTAACATTTAATATGTTGTCTTTGTACTATTTTCTATTTAATATATGGTTTAATTAATTTGCGCATCTCTGCATTCTGTTTTTATTTCCATTTTACACCGCGTCCCAACTTTCATGGAAACGGGTTGGTGCATACAGTTCAGGTTCGTGCCGTTCCATGGCATTAGGTTCTGACTACGTACACTGCTTTCAGTGTAGCTGTGTAGCATTTTTGGGAGTGAGATTAGAGGATGAGTGACATAATATGAGCCGTTCATTGATCTTGGTGTGTTTTGGATTTGGACATTTGTTTGGGCAATAAAAAAAGAAAAGGTTGTTGCTATTGACCGATATACCCACCACAATGTCAGTGAACAAATTGTATTCTGACATTCCACAAACGTAAGAACCATTATAAAATTATTATTATTTCTATAGTTGCACACCATTAATGAATCCATCCTGGCCCATTATAATCTACTGTATTTTCAGTTTCTTCCTGGAGAAGAACATGTTTGCATTCTTCCTGAACATCCTTCGTCAGAAGTCTGGTCGTTATGTCTGCGTCCAGCTCCTACAGACACTCAACATACTGTTTGAGAACATCAGCCACGAGACGTCACTCTGTGAGTATATGCGCGCACACACAATGCATAAATACAAGGGAAATACCCTTCTCATTGAGAGATTAATGGAAGCATGCAAAAATAGCGAAAAAGGACAGAATTTTCCAAAAATGCAATCTGTGACTCGCGAGAATAGATTGAGGTTAGAGTTTCACAAGTCAGTGGAAGTACTGACAAATATTTACTTTGTTGTATATTTTCTGAGTATAAATTCATAACCTAAATCTGAGTTAATTTCTTAGGTAGCTGAAAATGTCATTGCTACAACCATGTGAAAGTGACTAAAACGGCAGTGGCTACTCATGGGATGTTAAAGGGGCTGCTACCAGTAATGGTAGTCCTTGTAAAATAAGCTACTTTGCAAAAGTGAGCACTTCTGTTTGTAAAAAAATAACAAAACATTGGCACTACTGTAATATTTTGTTGTTTTAAAAGTCCTGAAGGGTTGACAAAACGTCCCTGGAAGCACATGTCTGGCCTCATCAAGGCTCCAGGAAGAATTATGTATGATGAGATGAGTGCAGATATGCCTTTTGGATGAAATATTCTGGCCCATTTGTTAACAAACATTCAAATCTTTACACAGCTTCTGAATTCTTTCTGAAATGTGACCCTCCGCCCCGGCCCAAGGTCTGTTGCAGACCATTGCATTTTGTTTTGCGTCATAACTGTGTAAGTTACTCTGTCTGTTTTGTAGATTACCTGCTGTCCAACAACCATGTCAACTCCATCATCGTTCACAAGTTTGACTTTTCAGATGAAGAGATCATGGCTTATTACATCTCCTTCCTCAAGACCCTGTCACTGAAACTCAACAATCACACTGTGCACTTCTTCTACAATGAGGTACGGGGGACGGGGGAGTACTGAGGATCAAGTTATTTTGCAAAAAAGAGGGTTTGAGGGGTGTCATCTATAGACATGGAGGGTTTGAGGGGTGTCCTCTATAGACACGGAGGGTTTGAGGGG
>JACXGI010016188.1:0-16335 GCA_016801175.1 Esox masquinongy | reverse complement strand
TGACGTTGACTTATAACAACATAGGTCAGCGTCAGAGCCTCTGTCTGGGTTGGTTGATCCGTTGTCAGCTGGACCCCACAAAACACCACTGATGTCTGTGTCTCGTTATGGTTTACAGCTGTTTCAATCTATTTCCCCTGCCTCTTCTCTCACCTGCCTCTTCTCTCACCTGCCTCTTCTCTCCCCTGCCTCTCTCTCCAGTTCCTCATCTCTGTCTCCCTCTTCGTCTCTCTCTCCCCCTCTCTCCCTCTCTTTCTCTCCCTCCCTGTCTCTCCATCTCTGTCTCTCCATCTCTTCGTCTATGTTTTTTTCCTCTTATTTTCAATTCTATTTTCTGTAAATTCAGTTTTCATTGCGAAGGGCTTTATTGGCTGGGGAAGCATTTGTTTCCATTGTCAAAGCAAGTGGAAAATAATTAAAACAAAATAATTGACAAAAGTGGAAAAAGGAAATGAAGCAATCAGAAGTTCCAAGTAAACATTACACACACAATAAGTTTCAAAATAATAAACATTTTAAAAATGTTATATTATTAGCTTTGTACCGTGTTGTAACCATTTGGAAACAGTTAGAGTATGAATGTCATGCAATGTCGGATCTAGCCTTTTGGGGGCCCTAAGATATGGGAGTTTATCAACGTTTGATTTCAGATCAAATTCTTTGTAGGACTTCGTAATATACGTGTAGTTAATGTGGCCATACATTTGCCAGGATGTTAGAAAGTGCAGCTCCGTTTCTGCCTCATTTTGTGTGCAGTTTGCTTTCTCCTCTGGGAAGCAGGTCTGTTCATGGCATCCACTGTCAATAGCAAGGCCATGCTCGGTGAGTCTGTACATAATCAGTGCTTTTCTTGATATTAGGTCAGTCACAATGGTCAGGTATTCTGTCTGTTTAGTGCAAGGTGACATTGCAATTCACTGTTTGTTTGTTGAGTTAAACTGGTGGCAGTTGTCTTCTGGTTTGGTCGAACTTTTGTAGATTTCTCTGCCACTCCGCCTGGCATCTCTTTCTCGCTCTTAATTTCTCCATTTCTCTCTAACTCTCCCTCTCCCTCTCTGATCTGACAGCGAACAGAAGACCTCATACAGTAGACCTCAGACAGTAGACCTCAGACAGTATATCTATTTGATCAAATGAAGAGAATAGGGACAGAAAACAAACTCACGTCCCATCCTCATTACTCCTGTAGAAGACCATGAAGGGGTCCGACTTCCCAAAGAAGTCCTTCTTGTCCAACTTGTGGGCACAGAACTGCATGGTGGCAACTTCCTGAAACAGAAAGAAAGAGGTAGATATAGAAAGAGAGAGTGAGAGAGAGATAGAGTGTGTAAATCTGTAGTGGTTTTACAGGCTGTTTGTTTTCTTGGGATTGTGTTTTCAATATGGATAAGACAAGATACACAGATGTAAAGCAGCATTAACCCAAGACATGGCCTGCATCCTAACAAGAACAACAGGACAAAAGGACTTCTCACATCTAAATCCAAGAAAAACAATAAATATTTTCATTTATTTTGATTTGTGATCTGTTATTCAAAACAAACAGTTTTGATGTTTTAAATGTGTGACCTGTGTATGTCCAGTGGTATAAGTGTCTGTCTCTGGTTTGTACGCATGTCCACAGCACGGATTAAAACTGTCTCTGGTTGGTATGCATGTCCACAGCACGGATTAAAACTGTCTCTGGTTGGTATGCATGTCCACAGCACGGATTAAAACTGTCTCTGGTTTGTATGCATGTCCACAGCACGGATTAAAACTGTCTCTGGTTTGTATGCATGTCCACAGCTTGGATTAAAACTGTCTCCGGTTCATATGCATGTCCACAGCATGGATTAAAACTGTCTCCAGTTGGTATGCATGTCCACAGCATGGATTAAAACGGCCCTCTAAACAAACCCTCCTCTCTTCAAACTCCCCTCACTCCTCTCTTCCTGTGCTGTGTCCGTATAAAAGAAAACACTGAAATGCCAGAAAACGTATATTTAAACCACCCGAGTTTATAGATGACACAGCCTCTCCTCCCTGATGGAAAGAACCTGCGTAGAGGTTGAGAGGCTGGTGGCCAAAACAACCTGAAAGTCTACACTGACAAAACCGTGGAGGTGTCGGTTGAAACACCCCTCACCTCGCTCTCCGGAGACTCGGGTCTCAGCTGCTGGTTCGGCTGAGTCATCAGACCTCCCAGGGACCATCATCTCCCACAATCCCAGGGGGCGGAACAACATCGCAGCAGTCATCTGATGGACCACTTGCGTCCGTTGAAAAACAAAAGAATAATCTCCCAGGCAACCATGAACCAGCTCAGCGCATCAGTCATGCTCACCACCCTGTGTAAATAATTATATTTCACTCATGTTTTCATGCATTTGGTGGATTTTGTTTCTTCTAGCCAGTACCAAGTGTGACTCTTGGTGTGTGTTTCACTTAGCAAGCCAATGTAATTATGGCTCCACTTAAGACACACACACACACACACGTTTATTTAGCTACATTATCTAAATGTGAAAGCCAAAGTTAGCAAAGCTAACCCTAACCCCACCGTAACCTCAATGTCCTAACTTGTGTTCCTAAACTTAACCTAGCACTAGTGCCTAATCCTGACCCTAAATCTAACCAGTAATACCTAACCCTAACCTCAATTGTAACTTTTGCCCTAACCTTCACACTTAAGACATTGAAATTGCCCTTTTAATATTGGCGACAGAAAAACAGTCCCTTACAGACACACACATTCCTGTACAGAAATAACATTCAGTGAAAGTCCATAGAAATGACGGACCACATTTATTTACCACAGAGTCCGCATTTGCTATTGTCGCCATATTATACATTGCTCTCCATTACTCTTTTCACATCAGCATTAACAAATCACACACATGATCCCATTTGAAGCTGCAAGACTCTGGCAATGTAACCAAATGAAACAGTCGATTGCGCTGATTTATTGGTACCTTGAACCATGTCACAAATTGTAATGCTTGAACAAGAACGTAATCTGAATTCTTCCATCTTCATTCACCTGCGCCATTTTAGGCAGTCTCTAGATCATTATGTTTAAGTCAATGCATCAAAATTCTGAGGGCTTTTATCGGCATAGGAAAACACCCATTATAAAAGCAGAAATAAATTATTATGGACAAACATTTCAAAGGACAAAGACGGTTGACAAGTAAAATTATTAACTGTGTACAAAAACAGGTAAATCAGACCTGAGCAGGACACTGGACATCACACTCAACTAATTAAACATGAAATAATCAATTAAGATTTTGTTCTCTCTTTTTTTAATTTATTATTTTTTTTAAATAGATTTTTATTGACCTTGTTGTTTATCCTCTACTCATTATGTTTTTTTTATAACAATATGTTTTTTTCTATGAGTATTGCTCAGATCCGTGAGCTTGCCTCTAACAGATCTGTGAACTTGTCAATATTTGATTTGGTTTCAAATACTTTCTGGTACCTTTAATCTTTGGTACTGGTAATTGTGGCATGCTCGGCAGGTTAGGTCGTGCAGCTTAGTTTCACCTCATTTTAAGGGCAGTGGGCACACATCCTGTTTTCTATTGAAAGCCAGGTCTGTCTGTGGTGGTCTCTCAATAGCAAGGCCATCTCTGTGTTTCTCTCTAGAAACCTTTTAGCTTTTACAACTAGTTAAGAGGGTTGGTAAAATCCATCAGTTCACCCGTCCATTCATCCATTCATTCACTCTGATGGGATTTCTTTCCTGCAGGCAAGCTTAGCCCATTTTCATCCTTCGAAAATGTAGTTAAAGGGCCCCTGGTCTATGTTTCATAGGTTTAGTCCCAAATGGCATCCCAGAGCACAAAGATGGCATTAACGATAAGTAAAAAAAGTACACCACTGCCTATATATCACCATTGTGAATCATTATGATTCTGCAAGATAAGTTCTCTTTTCTTTTGAACTCCACATTAACTGCATTAATTATTGCAGATTTATAAAGAGTTTGGTGTTAGACTAGCCATGCTCATTTATGAGTCAGCTGGAGTTATTTACACATGGACAGGCATTATTCATCGTTGTAGTATGACTGAAGCATGAGCTTGAATGTGAAGCTTACCAAAGTAAAAAAAAAAAAACCTGTCTAGCTCTAACTCAGTGGACATTCTACCACACAGGCCTTAGAGAACAAGAACATCACAACAACAGCCCGATCACCACACTGCTCTAGGACTTGGTTGGACAACTACAAAACCATCACAACAACAACAACACTGCAACAACAACTTCAACACAACAAGTGCACAACAACACCACCACAACAAAAACAACAACACAAAAACACCACCACAATAACATCACCACCACAACAACAACACTACAAGAACACAACAAGAACAAAACAAAAACAACAACACAACAACACCACCACAATAACACCACCACCACAACAACAACACGACAAGAACAAGAACACAACAAAAACAACAACAACCAAACTACTCCATGAGGGTATTCCGGAAAGGCTCAACAAATTCAAATTCAGGATTCCCTGAACACATCAGAGAGTCGCAGAGTTTTTGGTTGCACTGCAGAACGTCTGGTTCTCGTTTAAGTCATTAGGTTAAGTGAAGCGCAGATTGGTTGATCTGACAACTTGTGCGTGCACGCAACCTTTATAAAGGTCCTGACAATGACAGAAGACGTGATGGTCATCATGTTGCCAAAAGATATCTCAAGTTTGGAAGAATAAATACTTGTTGTTGCATATATAATGATCTCGTAGATGTTGTCTCCGGAAGAAATAACAGGCCATGAAGACAAAGTAGAATCTGATTGGTGGATAATCTCTGTGTTTATTTTAGCAGCTGCCTAGCACAATGGAACCAAATTAAAATACTATTTCATCCTGGGTCTGCTTTACCCGCGACACTAACTGGGGCTACAGTCTCGAAATGCTACGAGCACAGATTAGGATGAATGAATAGCCAATCACAGGAGCCGGCTGAAGGTAGGACGGGTGTGTAACGTGTTTGGTACCATTCCATTCATTTCAGTTCCAGCCATCACTATGAGCCCGTCCTCCCCGATCAAGCTGCCACCAGCCGCCTGTGTTGATGAATCATTAATTGCTTCATTCAGCGTTTCTTGGTGACAGTGCCTTGAAATAGCTGACAGACGTAATGTTGTAGAATCACATTAAAAGATGTCGTCTCTAAACTGAGCAGCTCTTATGAGCTCTGTACTATCCAATCAACATCGCATTGAAAACAACATTTTCCCTTTGTTTTCTTTTTTTTTGAAGGAGACACAAAAGTTAACTGCTGATTACGCCTGTGGTGAGAAAACGGACGCCACTGTGGCATTGCTGTTTTCTACTTAGACGTAATCACCAGGCCAGTCGTTAACCAGGGCTAATAACCTCTGTCTACATCATCAAGGAGCGTTTGTTGTTTGTGTTCCTGACATGTCAGACAGAAGTGACATGTCAGACGGAACAATCAGCTGGCCTCTATCAATTACTGACTCCAGGACCTCGTCACGACGTCACACATCCCAGTCTATAATACATGAGAAACGTTTTTTTTTTATTGTCGTTTGCACCGATAAAGGAGAAAACTTGAGAGAGAGGGAGAAACTCAAAGTGGAATCAAGTGAGGTAATAAAATGTTTATGGCATATTTATTATGTAACTAACAACACTTTAAATCTCAAAGTGTTAACAGAGCAGAGAGAGCTAACCAGTCATCTTCTCCAGTTGGCTAACATCACATTATGCCAGCCACACAGCAGGCAGCTTGGTGCAGCTAGCTAACAATGGCATGGTCCCAAACCTTTTCGATCCCATTTCGATTTCAAACTTTGATTGATAATGTGGTCATAATATCTATAATCTGTAGCTTAAACCTGTTAAAGTGAGAGACATATTTCTAGGAAGAAACCGCTAAGTTTAATAGAACTGCACTTCTTCTTCCACCCCCCCCCCCCACAGTTTCTCTCACGATCCCATTTTCTCATGAGCTACGGATGAAATACAGATGTACGGATGTAATGACAGCGTGTCTACATGTTATCCCATTTGGGGTCTGGGGAGAAGGATAATACTCCCAGGCTATCGTCTGGGGACGAAGTTAGAAGAAAAAGACTGCGAGGCCTCGGACTGGGATACCCAGTTTAAGACAACATAATGACATCATGTGGAAGATTTGGAGAATCAAAGTTTTTGTTGGATCCGGGCTACTGTGATCGCTGCTCCCATTGTTCAGAAATTGTCCTAATTTATACAAAGTTATAGGACATTAGATTCCCTTTGTCTTAAACCTCCACTAGAGGATATAAAAGCAGGAGTAACCATCACTCTCTCTTTTACTGGGCGGCAGGACAGGGATTAGCTATGTAGAATATCGCGGAAGTGCCATAGCAAATGCTCCAAGTATTTCCAAGATTTCAAACAATATTTGAATCAAGGTCCTATTAAAGCCACACACCATGACCGAGGTTGTATTTCCACAGAGCTTGTGGGGGACTTGCGGCATTGATTCTCAAAAGCGTGCATCCAGAATGAAACCGTATCTCCTACATAGTACACTAATTCTGACCAGATGGGCAGGGAAGAAAAAAGTGCTCTAGGGGAAAGGCTGCCATTTGGGAAGTAGCCAGAGTACACAGAGCGTGAAGAGAGAGAGAAGACAATAGTATGTGACATTTATTTCACATCATTACTGTACTTTATCTTCTCAGAAGGTACATTAAGTAGCAGTGAACTCAGGCAGCAATAAAGAACACATTCATTATAGAGTGAATATGAAACGGATACAGTTTCTTTGTTAAACAAAAAAAATGTCCTTTTCATCAATGCAATTTATGGCTTGCAGGAGAATCTAGGGTGATTTATTTGTCAGAACAGGGCAGAGACCAGTCGCAGGACCATCCAGATCTTGTGCGCTCACATTCTGTTAACCTACGACACGGAGGGTGAAACAAAATGTGAACTTGATAATCATCAGGGTTATATGGGGCTTGGCAGAGTCACGTTTCCGAGGCAACGTCTACGTAGAGAAACCTGGCAACTGCTCCTCGGCTAAGGTAGAAAAAGACCGGCTGAGTGAGCGTTTCTATTCCAAGATGAACCTTCTCTGTTTCTACTATAGACAGAGCTCTCCAAAGAGCTGTGTCTCAGTGCAGGTGAAATTAAATCCATACTTTACTCTCACTCTTTTCTTCCCCCGCCCCTCCCTCTCACTCTCTGCTTTCCTCTCTTTTTGCATTTCTCGCACTATCTTTTCTATGCCTTTCTTTTCCTCCCTCTCTTTTTCTCTCTATTCTTCATTTGGTGCCTGTAATTAGGTTCCTGAATCCACATCGATCTTTCTCAGGAGACGGTGGATTTGACTTGCCCGCAACAAGCGCTGTAATGCTGTGTCTCCCGGGGACACTCTTCTGCTGGCAGACTCACTTTATTTGGTAGTCACATGTGGCCCGTGATGTGGTAAACAAAATCCAGATGGATGGATGTGATACCAAACACCAGGAAGCTTTAAACTCCTTCCAATTTACAATCCTTGGAGTGCCGTTTGACAGTAGGATTCCCACAGAAATTCTAATGAAGAACTCAGGCATTCTAGATTGGAGCTGAGAGTCAACAAAATCAGTACAGGCTAGGTAGGACGTATGCCTGGCTTTGAAACCTTTGTATCTCTCTTATCGACTCTCACACTGCGGGGATATGATCTCCTGTGAGTGAAGATAATGACAATTTGCATTTATATTACAAAGCTGCTGTGTAAGTGGTGCTTTAGTGTGATGATGCGATCTTCACATCATCAGAGAAGTAACACACCTGCTGACTCACACAGACCACTGAAGTAACAACACACACACACACACACACACACACACACACACACAGTCTGTGATTTACGACTTTAGACTCTGAGACTTTGTAAGACATGACATTTACATAACGGGGGTTATGTGCGGTAGGCGATCTGTGCTGTAATGAGGAGAAGGCCGTACAGAATTCTCCCAGGTAAAATCCCCCGCTTCTTGAAAGCGTATGGGGCATAAAGCTAATGTTTTGGGTGAACCCAAACATGACTGGAGGGCGGGGTTATTAGCTCCAGAACAGTCCGGATCATTTCAATGGTTCAAACAGAATGTAATAGGAAGAAGCTGTGCTGCTGCGTCCTTGATGAAAACCACACATAGAGGTAGCGCACCTCCCAGTACTGTATATACCTATAGCTAAAGACGCTCTGTACATCTGCTACCGTGCGTAGCTTAGCTTTGGGGTAACAGCAGATTGTTCACTGGAGCAAAGGTCAAATCTCCACGTAGCTTTGATGCTAATCAAATAAAAACAGATTAATCTTAAATGTTTGTAGTTTTATGCACTCTGAATGGAACTGACATGGTCCGATGGGGTTAACACTACAAAGAGAGAGGCCATGTTTGACAGCCCTGCCTGCCAATTGGAATCATTGTGATGAAAACAGTCTAGCAGTCTAATGCATGTAATTAATACATGGCTATGGGAAGATTATAAATGCGTTGTGTTTAGGATGGTTTTGGGTATTGTTAGATTTAAAGACAATATATTATAATATTTTTATATATGTGTTCTAGGGATGGGCATGGATAGTCGAATATTCGAATACCCGAAACTAACTTAATATTCGAGTACTTGTGTGTATTCAATTTTGTCCCCCGTTTATTTTTTTACATATATGTATTTTTTGGGTTGAAACAAATAGACCTGAATATTATTTTTTTAAATACTATTCAAAGTTAGTAAGTAAGACGTCGTTCTTATAACGCGCTCATGTTGTATCGGTAGTTTTTAAAAACGTGTTTTCGGTTAACCGAATACTATTCAAATAGTAACACATACTATTAGGATAGCAAAATCTTCAGTCCAGTGCACATCCCTGGTGTGTTTACAGAACCAGTCAGGGTTTGTTGTTCTAAAACAGTAAGCAATGGTGGTGCATCAGGACAGTGGTTCACAACCTCTTCTGGTAACTGTACCACCAACTGAATTTTGCTTTGTCCGGACAGGCCCTGAAGCGCCCGCTCACGTTAAACTTTACCAGTATGATGATGGTCTCAAAATTCTTCTCAAGTACCCCCTGTGGATTAATCAACTACTCCCATGGGTCTTTGCACCCCTGGTTGGGAACCACTACAGTAGGATACGTGCACAGTGAAAAACCGTTTGCGCCTCGCCTCAGTGGGCTGGTGTACCACCGTAGACATGCACATGGTTCTGCACATCAAGACGTGCCTCCTCTTGCCATCTTCCCGTTTACTCCATCGGCGAGTTGTGATGCGGACACTCACTGGCCTCATTTAGATCCAGTGAGGGAGTGCCGTCAGGCGTTGTTAACAGCCACGGCAGAGGCTATCAGTGCTGATTAACACTGGTTAGCCCTGGAAGCGATGTGTCCGTAGATGTAAAGGCCTGTCTCGCTGATTAGCCCGAGCATGCTAGGAGGAAGCATTCTCAGAGCAGTTTCACAGTCCCTGTGTCTGAGACAGAACCGAATTCCCTAGAAAGTGCACTACTTTGATCTGGGCCCATAGCATTGTGGTCAGAAGTAGGGCACCAGGGAGGGAATAGGGTGCCATTCGCGACTGTCCTTGTGTGTACTGTCTTCCTGGGGCTCAGACCACCATCACTAATAGCTATGTATTATTCCAAATGTCCAAAGGCATATTCTCTTCATTATTTTCTAAAGCCTTGCTTTAATCAGAGGTCACAGCGATTTATGTCTCTTTTACGAGTGAGACCTTGCTAAGAATGCAGAATGCATAAAAATGTGTTCGATTTTGGAACAGTTTGAAGAGCGTACAATTGCAGGTTATATAAATGTGTGAACAGTTTGAAGAGCGTACAATAGCAAGTTATATAAATGTGTGAACAGTTTGAAGAGCGTACAATAGGAGGTTATATAAATGTGTGAACAGTTTGAAGAGCGTACAATAGCAGGTTATATAAATGTGTGAACAGTTTGAAGAGCGTACAATAGCAGGTTATATAAATGTGTGAACAGTTTGAAGAGCATACAATAGCAGGTTATATAAATGTGTGAACAGTTTGAAGAGCGTACAATAGCAGGTTATATAAATGTGTGAACAGTTTGAAGAGGGTACAATAGCAGGTTATATAAATGTGTGAAAGTCATGGTCATCAATCAGAAGGATACAGTCTAGTTTCAGGCTAAGAAAAAGAATCAGTCTTGAACATTTAACCCTTTGGTTTCAGGAACTTACAATCTCAAACCCTTTGATTTAATTGGTTTCAGGAACCATACACCCTATAAACTCATCACCATGCTCACTGGTTGGTTATGAACCCCTCCAACGCCTGGTTGTCCAGGTCTTTTTATAACATCAACATTTTTTTTTGTTGTGTTTCAGTGATCAAGGTTCAGCCTGCGTGACTCCCAGCGGACCAGAACGGGTCGACGACCAGACCAGATTTGTCCTCCAAAGCACATTCCACGCTTCCCTGCCTTGTTGTCACACTGTTCCCTCCACCACCGACAAGGCAGGGCAACAGTCTTTGATGACTAAACCAACCCCGAAACGCGGACGTGCTGCATCGCCACCCCATCGGACCCCCAGGGCTCATCAGTATGCAGTGGTTGTCTGGGTCGTAATTGGACACAAATTGAAAAGGAATTACAAAAATCCCACCAGGCCCTCGATACAGTTAGCTTGACTTTGATGCTGTAATTACCTGTTATGCTTATCGACTATTCAGCTGTGTCGCATGTTGTCATACTAATGTACAGAAAAAGCCTGAACAAATACAGTCTCAGTGTCCTACTTCGCAGTATTTTTTGTACTTACTCTGCAGTTTCCCAGCTCCTCAGCAGAAAGGATGATTGTACCACATTTCTTGCCAGGGATACCCCTATAGACATGAAAACACAGGGAGAAGCTTGGTCACAATACACTAATAGAATTACATTCAACCAACTCACTAACTCTAGCTCTGACAGCCGAGACACACACGCACACACACGCACACGCACATACACACGCGCACACTTTCGCACACGCACGCAAGAATGCAAGCACACATGCATGTTTGTCTTCCTATCCTTGTGGGGACCTAAACCTGACTTAATATAACCCTGAACCCAGAAGCCCATGTTGCTTATTCCCTAAACTTACCCTAAACCTAACCTTAACCTAAGCCTGTCCTTAACCTCAATAACCAAAATGTTATGCCTAACATTAACCTAACCCTCATCTTAACCTCAATAGCCAAAATGTTATGCCTAACCTTAACCACACCCGAACCTTAACCTCAATAGTCGAAATGTTATGCCTACATTTAACCTAGCTCAGACACCTAACACGGTAATGCCTAAGCTCCTAAAAAAAACATTCTAACACTCACTATAAACTTAGAATACTCACTATGCCCAATTGTCAGTTTTTTCACCAAAACCTAACCCCTGATCCGGGCACATTTGCACATTTTCTGTAGGGGGGACCTGCTGAAAAACCTTGTGGGGACCACTTTTTCAGGTATTAATATCTTAGTGGCAACTCCAGGTCCCCACACACACGCACGCACGCACGCACGCGCGCGCACACACACACACACACACACACACACACACACACACACACACACACACACACAGGCTATATATCACATCTCCATCTCCCCAATAATCTCCCAACCTGATCCTCTGGAAGAACCAATCACAGTAGGTCTCAGGGGTTTACACTATTTCAACTGAATCTCATCTGAATCTCGTGTGTCTGACTGTGAGTGTGTGTGAGTGTGTGCGTATGTGCATGTGTCTATGACTCCAAATCGGCCCCAATCTACCCCAGAGAGAGGGAGAGAAGGGATGAATCTACAACCATATCACACAGTGGTAATGTCCCAAATTGCTCCTTATTCCCTGTATTGCCAACGCGGTGCTTTTCTTTAGGCTCAACGTGTCATTTGGGACTCAGGCCAGACCTGTCCTTTTGGTTGTTGCCAGGTGGTACTCCCCCCAGACAGAGGAGACAATGAGGCGGGTTCCCGAGTGACGGTTTGTCTGTCAATGGGGACACCATAGCCCAAATCATTTTCAGCGTTTAATTGAGTCTATTTGACAGGCTGGGTCTCCACCTGTGGAGACAATTCCCTGGGTTCCATTATGAGAGGGAACCCCAGTGAAGTGCATTCCCTGGGTTCCATTATGAGAGGGAACCCCAGTGAAGTGCATTCCCTGGGTTCCATTATGAGAGGGAAGCCCAGTGAAGTGCGTTCCTTGGGTACCATCATGAGAGGGAACCCCAGTGAAGTGCATTCCCTGGGTTCCATTATGAGAGAGAACCCCAGTGAAGTTCATTCCCTGGGTTCCATTATGAGAGGGAACCCCAGTGAAGTGCATTCCCTGGGTTCCATTATGAGAGGGAACCCCAGTGAAGTGCATTCTCTGGGTTCTATTATGAGAGGGAACCCCAGTGAAATGCAGCTAAGGAAGGATTACAACAGGCATTACCATTCGGCCCGTGTTCTGTGATTAGTGGCCCTGAGAGCTGTAATGCTAAAAACCAATAAGTCTTGTAATATTACACAATGAAAGAGCACCCAGGTAATGATAAAACTAGCCAAGAACAGGACCAATGACCCTTACATTTAGATAGAGGGAGAGAGCAAGCCTCCTCGTCTTCTTTTGTCTACGACTTGGAATTGTCGTGAATTACACCTGTGAATAATTTTAATGTTTTGTTGATTGCCCCTGTTCTATGAACCCTCTCATTTCCTCTGAACTCCTTCTGTCATGGGTCACGGAGACATAAACGTTAATGTACTGATGTTGGTCCCCGGTTAATGGAAGACAGGCACAACAGAATATTTATCCCGCAGCACCAGGCAACGTGAATTATTATGTGGCTTTTAATTAACGGGACTTTCTTTTAGTAGGAATTTATTGACAATTCTGTGACATTTGTGACAAATTAGGTTGTGTCAACTGTGCAATGCATCAAGTCCCAGATCTCTATGTTCTCCAGATGTGCTCCTCCTTCACTAGTTTTCACAAAGCGTCAGGTCTCAGCTGAAATACAGGAAACATACTGTAGAATCTTACATGTTTAATGAAACAGAAAAATGAATGAAAAAGAAAAAACTACAGCTTTTCCCACATAGGCTTTACTTTGTACAGTAGGGAGTTGCAGCATAATAAAAGCATAAGGAAGATTCACTTCCGTCTGTAAGCGTCTCTGAGCTGTCTTCTCCAATTTAAAGACAAATGGCAAAAATGCAACCTCAAGGTGCATTTTCAAGGTGAATTGCTCTTGAATAATAAATGCCAACCCCCCCCCCCACCCCCACCCGCACCTCAATGCGGCCCATCAACAAACCAAGCAGGTTGATGATGCCTTTTAATGACTGATAAACCCATCCTCATCGCATTTCTACAACGCTATCCTGTACATGACTATATATCTACGCTCTGTGGTGTATAAACTATTTATTTACGTGACTTTGAGTAAAGCCTACTCACAAAACGGGTCAAGTAATTTCCCGCTGGGTCACGGCTGGGGTTAATGCCAAGATCAAGCTAACAAACAGCGAAATAACATTCAGCCAGAGAGTGTGTTTCCCATGGAGCGGGGTTGCGGGGTGTGTGTAAAGCCAGGCAGACGGTACAGGTGTGAGACCGTGAGCGTGTGGAGCCGGCGTGGGTAGCCAAAGGTCTTTCAATCAGCCGCTTTACAACACCATGGTTCATTCTGATGCACCGAAGCCGACTGGGGTAGGCGATCGGGCACGGGGACATACATTTCAATTAGGGCGAGGTCAAATCACTACAGCGCGGACATGTGTGTCTGTGTGTGTGTCTGTGTGTGTCTGTGTGCGTGATGGGTGGTGGGTGGGGGAAGGTAATACATTAAAGAAGCTGAGGTCTTTCGATCAAGACATACCACTACATTATTGAACACAGAGTGGATAGTTCCCCCATGGAAGAGCTAAGATACAAGCTCTAGGTAAAGTACATGCTATCTCCATCTCTCTTCCTCTTCCAATCTCTCTCTCTCTCTCTGTCTCTATGTCTCTCTGTCTCCGCTCTCTCTTTGATTTGTCTCCTTGCCATCTCTCTCTCCCTCCATCCCTCTCTCCTTCCATCTCTCTCTCCCTCCATCTCTCTCTCCTTCCATTTCTCTCTCCCTCCATCTCTCTCTCCCTACATCTCTCTCTATAATTCATGTTTTGTGTTGGGTGTTATGCCTTCCTGGGAGCACACAGAACATCTAGCCAGTCACTGTCGTGACATCACCCCGGGAGCTGTGACCCGTGCGATGGTGACTGGTGGTCTGCAAGACGAGGCACACAGGGTTAACACACAAACACACAGTGTGATGTGCCAGATTAAAATCATGTGTGTGTGTGTGTGTGTGTGTGTGTGTGTGTCCTGTCCTCCATTGGAAACTGCTGCTGATGGTGACATGATGAAACAACGTGAAAGTTACTTCTTCAGCTTGGTTATGTATTATAGATGACTCCTCTCTGAAACCTTAATCCACTAATTAATGGTATGAATGACATGGCCAATGTTGCCAAAGACAGGCCATACAGAAAAGCATTACGAAAACAGAGGTAAAGACCACAGTGTGGTAGATAGAAAAAACAACTGTGGGAGACATAACAAAAAAACGATTGTAGTTGTAAAAGTAAATAAAAAATAAAAGTGTCGCCTCTTCATAATACCGTCCTGTAGCATGATGACTTTCAGAGGCATGTCAGTATCAATCCTGAATATGTTGTCTTGTCCAGTTCCTGAAATCTGGCCCTGCATTCCTCCCAGTCATCAGCTACAGCTTTCTGGTTGCTATACATCTGAATTCCATATGAGTGCAGTTTCAATGGTAGTACAGCAAAATTCCTGGACGAACATGGCTACAAACCTGGACAAAAAATATAAATGATACATGTGAAATGTTGGTCCTATGTTTCATGAGCTAAAATTGATCCCCAGACACTTTCGATACATGTAGGTATGTATGTACAGTATGTATGTTTGCATGCATGTATCTATGCAAACCGTCTGTGTCATGGATGAAATCCACAGATTAGGGAGTAATTCATTAATTTGAATTGCGTTATTTCCTCATATGAACTGTAACTCAGTAAAATCACTTAAATTGCTAGGCGTTGTGTTCACATTTTTGTTTAGCAAGGTGTTCGAATGCTAGTAGGTTTTGTGGGTTATGACACGTTTATGTAGCGTGATAAATTTAAAAGTGCATGTCACAACAAGTCCAGAAATGTGTCATGTCGGTGTTACGACAAAGTTCTAAAAGGTTGTGACACATTATGTCAGCTGTTATATATATGTTATAACATACGCGTTTTGATGTGAGGTGTTGTATGAAGGGTTACCAGTGTTTCTCACTCCCTGTCTACACGTGTGTGTGAGTGCTTATGATTGCTTGTAGCCATAACTACCCCAGTTTTATTTTCCCTTCGTCGGCTCTCACATCAAAGCCCAGTGCTAACGTCAATGGCTGCTGTGGGGAATGACGGAAAACACAAAACCCATTGGTTGAAAAGTCGAATCGTCAAACGTTTACATCTTAAAGTACACGGTCGGCTCTACGGCATCTATCGCTGTTCGTCTGGATGAACGCAAAAACGAAGGCCAGATCCTGAGAGCGGGAGGCTGGAGGATCACAGTGGGAAGCAGGGACTAATTTACATGTAGAAGTCGCGGCTTCGCTACCGGCAAACAGGCAGCATCAAACATACAGTCTGTTGTAATGTGAATCCACATAGATTCCAGAGACTGATGAGTGTCTGTGTAGACGCCCTCCAGGATCCCAGGCTCCGTAGTTGTTTATCGTCAGTACTACATGGGCCCTGGTCAAGAGGAGTGCACTGCTCGGGGTATAAGGGCAAGATTTGGGATGCGGCCGGTGAATCACACAGTGCCGGTGAATCACACAGTGCCGGTGAATCACACAGGGCCGGTGAATCACACAATGCCGGTGAATCACACAGCGCCGGTGAATCACACAGTGCCGGTGAATCACACAGAGACGGTGAATCACACTACGCTGGTGAATCACACAGCGCCGGTGAATCACACAGAGCCGATGAATCACACAGAGCCGGTGAATCACACAACGCCGGTGAATCACACAGCGCCGGTGAATCACACAGAGCCGGTGAATCACACAGCGCCGGTGAATCACACAGCGCCGGTGAATCACACATAGCCGGCGAATCACACAGCGCCGGCGAATCACACAGCGCAGGTGAATTACACAGAGCCGGTGAATCACACAACGCCGGTGAATCACACAGAGCCGGTGAATCACACAGCGCCGGTGAATCACACAGCGCCG
>JACXGI010016187.1:0-16258 GCA_016801175.1 Esox masquinongy | reverse complement strand
GACAGTGGGGATGGTGTGTTCAGGGTGATGAGCTGTGTTGCTTTTACGCCAAACATAACGTTTTGCATTGTTGCCAAAAAGTTCGATTTTGGTTTCATCTGACCAGAGCACCTTCTTCCACATGTTTGGTGTGTCTCCCAGGTGGCTTGTGGCAAACTTTAAACGAGACTTTTTATGGATATCTTTAAGAAATGGCTTTTTTCTTGCCACTCTTCCATAAAGGCCAGATTTGTGCAGTATACGACTGATTGTTGTCCTATGGACAGAGTCTCCCACCTTAGCCGTAGATCTCTGCAGTTCATCCAGAGTGATCATGGGCCTCTTGGCTGCATCTCTGATCAGTCTTCTCCTTGTATGAGCTGAAAGTTTAGAGGGACGGCCGGGTCTTCGTAGATTTGCAGTGGTCTGATACTCCTTCCATTTCAATATTATCGCTTGCACAGTGCTCCTTGGGATGTTTAAAGTTTGGGAAATCTTTTTGTATCCAAATCCGGCTTTAAACTTCTCCACAACAGTATCCTGGACCTGCCTGGTGTGTTCCTTGTTCTTCATGATGCTCTGCGCTTTAAACGGACCTCTGAGACTATCACAGAGCAGGTGCATTTATACGGAGACTTGATTACACACAGGTGGATTCTATTTATCATCATTAGTCATTTAGGTCAACATTGGATCATTCAGAGATCCTCACTGAACTTCTGGAGAGAGTTTGCTGCACTGAAAGTAAAGGGGCTGAATCATTTTGCACGCCCAATTTTTCAGTTTTTTATTTGTTAAAAAAGTTTCAAATATCCAAAAAATTTCGTTCCACTTCATAATTGTGTCCCACTTGTTGTTGATTCTTCACAAAAAATTACAGTTTTATATCTTTATGTTTGAAGCCTGAAATGTGGCAAAAGGTCGAAAAGTTCAAGGGGGCCGAATACTTTCGCAAGGCACTGTATATCAATTATTATTGTGATTCAAAAATGGACGATTATTGTTGATACACCTTTGACACAAGTCATGGTTTTGTATATATTTGTCAATTTCCCCAAAACTTTGAACATTATGTAGATTGCTTGAAATAGCAACTGTAAAACAACGCCTGAATAGCTTATCAGAGAGCAGGTGTAAGTCTACGCAACTGCATTCACATTCAGGTAAATGCCCACCAAAAACATTATTAACATAAGATGAGTCATCCTGGATAGATAAAGTCAGTCAAGGAAAATAGAACACGATCCTTTATCGTTTTAAATGGTGAAACACATTGCTGCTGTTGCCTCATTTGCTCTGTAACGGTCTGCAAAATAATTTGCACATAATGTCATGTGGTATACTACACTAGTTTACATGTGTACAACAGCAGCAATGTCTGTGTCACCTTGTATGCATAGATTTCAAAATAACTGAGGGTAAACAAGAGTCTCAGATTGGATTATTTAATTCCTCCACCATGCCATGCAATTCTACAACTGCATGGCATGATGGAGGAATTAAATAATCAGATTTGATTCATGTGGAACTGTTCTGCATTTCAAATGAGGATGTACAATTTTGTTCACTGTAATTGTTGCGGTTGTTTCTCCCAGAACAGATTGATTTTAATATGATGCGTGGTGAAATCATACTTTAAGGTACATGACAGTCCCAAATATGTATCCTGGCTATAGGCAACCACAAGTGAATGTGCGCACTTTCAAAAATCACAGTTATTTTCATATGTTGGAAAGGTTTTAAAAAAGCAATAAGGCACAATAAGCAATAAGGTCAGTGCTGTATCGTGAATAAAGCCACAGGAAATGGGTTGACTGGCCCTCTGGGCTGAACAATACCATTTACATGTGACTGTATTAATTATATGGTACTGCCTTTTGTGCCGTATTGCTTAAATAGAGGGTTAAGCATTTAGAGATGAGTCAGAGTTCCCAAAATAAATATCATTACTGGATCCCTAATTAGTCTCTGAAAAAAATGCTGACTGCGTTAATCACACATAACCCAGCCATCTCCCAGTTGTGTTTACCTCGTGAGTTTAAATGTGCGTGATGCAATTTAATAACAAATGACTTGTTTTCAGGTAGATGCTTGTCTGTACCTGACAACATTGCAGGGCATTATACAGTTGGATTGTTCTCAAGTGAATGCACAGGTTAGCCACATTCTGGGAAGCACACATTTTTCCTCAACCTAATTTATATTCTGATCAATATAAAACCATATAAGAAAAAAATATAATATATTTTCCATATAACAGCCCGAAGTTATGGTCATGGTTCTTTGTCTGCCATTCACATATTAATGTAAAACCATCAGGCCATCTATGGATCACAAGACATACAGTTAGGTCCGGAAATATTTGGACACAACTGAGATGCAATTGAAGTGCAGACTTTCAGCTTTATTTGAAAGGGTTGAATAAAGATATTGTATGAAACATTTAGGAATTGCAACCATTTTCATACACAGTCCCCTTATTTCAGGGGCTCAAATGTAATTGGACAAATTAACACAATCATAAAAAAATTGTAATTTTTCATACTTTGCCAAGAATCCTTTGCAAGCAATGACTGCTTGAAGTCTGGAACGCATGGATATCACCAAACGCTGTGTTTCCTACTTTGTGATGCTTTGCCAGGCCTTTACTGTAGCTGTCTTCAGTTGTTGTTTGTTCATGGGTCTTTCTGCCTTAAGATTCATCTTCAGCAAGTGAGATGCATGCTCGATTCGGTTGAGATCAGGTGACTGACTCGGCCATTGCAGAATATTCCACTTCTTTGCCTTAAAAAACCCCTGGATTGCTTTCGCAGTATGTTTTGGGTCATTGTCCATCTGTAAAGTGAATCAACTTCGCTGAATTTGGCTGATTCTGAGCAGACAATATATCCCTATTCACTTCAGAATTCATCCGGCTGCTTTTGTCTTCTGTGTCAGATGGCTTCCAATGACCCAGTGCCATTGGAAGCCATGTATGTCCATGCATCACACTGCCTCCACTGTGTTTTACAGATGATGTGGTATGCTTAGGCTCATGAGCCGATCCCAGCCTTCACCATACTTTTTTCTTCCCATCATTCTGGTACAGGTTGATCTTAGTTTCATCAGTCCACAGAATACTGTTCCAGAAATGGGCTGTTTGTTTAGATGTTTTTTTGCAAAGTCTAATCTGGCCTTTCTATTCTTGAGGCTTATGAATGGTTTGCACCTTGTGGTGAACCCTCTGTATTTGCTCTTGTGAAGTCTTCTCTTTCTGGTAGACTTGGATAATGATATGCCTACCTCCTGGAGACTGTTCTTCATTTGGCTGGATGTTGCGAAGGTTTTTTTTTTTTTACCATGGAAAGGATCCTACGATCATCCACCAATGCGGTCGTCCATGGACATCCAGGCCTTTTTGTGTTGCAGAGCTCACCAGTGCGTTCTTTGTTTCTCAGGATGTACTAAACTGTTGATTTGGCCACTCCTAATGTTCCTGCTATCGCTCTGATGATTTTTTTTTGCAGCCTAAGATGGCCTGTTTCACTTGCATTGAGAGCTCCTTTGACCACATGTTGTGGGTTCACAGCAACAGCTTCCAAATGCGAATGCCACACCTGGAATCAACTCCAGACATAACCTGCTTAACTGATGAAGAAATAACACATGAATAGCCCACACCTGTTCATGAAACAGCTTTTGAGTCAATTGTCCAATTACTTTTGGTCCCTTGAAATAGAGGGGGCTACATATTAAAGAGCTGTAATTCCTAAACCCTTCCTCCAATTTGGATGTGAATACCCTGAAATTAAAGCTGGGAGACTGCACCTTAAGCCCATATTCATTTTTTAACTGAAAACTGAATATATTTTGGTAAACAGCCAAAATAACGAAACTTGTGTCAGGGTCCAGTTTTTTCCGGATCTAACTGTATACATGCAACTACCAACAGGGCACAAGAGCTATTTTGTATCAGACCAGATCTGTCTCACCTCGTTGTCTACTACCCCGTTTTTGTCTCGGTGCGGTGCCTCATATGCCTCCATCTGCAGACGGGATACCTTGGCTAGCCTCTCAGCCAGCTCCCGCCATCTTCCAGCGACCTCTACTGCCGTGGTCAGCAGGACAAAGTCCATCACCAGCCTGGCCACCAGGCCCTGGCAGTCCATCTTCAGCAAAGCCTGTGGGGGAAGATTGAGAGTGTGATTGGTCAGGTCAAAATTACATACTACACACATTGGACTGAACAAAAACAGAAAAATAAACACATTGTCATCACTACAACAAGAGATTTGTCAGAGAAGGATTTAGACAAAACCTGCCACACAAAAACATGATAATTTTGTGACTTTATACTTTGCATTTTGTTTTGCTAGTGATCCATTTTCAAATAAATGTATTAATCTAAAACAAAATATAACCACCCGTGGTAGAAATCACACAAAACACTTTAGTCCTCTAGGCTAAAGAATAGGCATTTGCAACACAACAGACCAAGCCTAGAAGGCAATGTCAGGTTACATCTTACAAAATAAATAACAAGCCAAAGACAATGTTATACTTCCTTAACATCCTCTTCTCCATTATCTCAGGTTTGTATAATTTTCAGATATATTCTTGAGGGCCCAATGGGAACTGAGCCTTTTAGCTTCACCTCATCAGAAGGGCTACAGCATTCAAAGCTGTGCATGCTTCAACCTCAGGCTTCAGCTAGCTAGCCAGCTTTGCTGCTTGGCTAAGAGGAGAGCGGTTCCTGTTTGATTAACTCAGCGATAGGCAGGGGAGCAGAGCAGGGGACTACGTGCCAGTATGGAGCACCGCTTACAACAGGGAGCTACACGACTTCAAAAACGAAAGGGACCTTAGACTACTGTGGCAAACGGTTCTGTATTATGTATCTAATCTGTTTGGAGTATCGCCTAGACAAACCCTTCACCCTTTAACCTTATTTGTTTTGTTAGTGGTGGTGAAACAACTAAGCCTGTGCTTATGGAAACTGGAAACTCTTTGGAATATGTTTTCACACAGCACAGCCTCAGGCAAAGGAAATCTCAGGGCAGGACTAAAGTGCAGCACAAGTTCATTTGCAAAGTAAAATGCCTATGAACAAGCACATGCAAATCACCAAAGAGCCATACCTCACAACGACTGAGCTGTTCTTTGACTAGGAGACACAGAGCAAGGGAGAATAAATGGAACTTCAAAGTACTGCCAACTAAAGCTCTGATTTGGGTTTTAGTTCTATGGGCAGGAATGCATGGAATGACAGGAAAGGGGCAGGGTGGGAGGGTCAGGAGGTGTATGCGGGGGAGACGGAAGAGGAATGTTGTCGGTGGTGAGGGGAATACAGCCAGGCCCTCTCTCTCACGCAGTAGAGAGACGGGTTACAGAGAAGAGGATGAGATAAAGGAGGAGTTCCAGGCTCTCAGCCTGCAAGCATTTAGCCCATAATACAGCGTTTCGGCCCAGATCAGAGTCAAATAGCAAAGTAGGTTGCCACTTCAGCCCATCCTCCATAGATTGCATTCACATTTAAGGAACTAAGCAGACTATGTATTCAGACCAACTAACAAGGACATGTAATGTAGGATTCTGTTCCAAATGTGTGTGCATTTGTATGTCTGTGTGTATTTTTGGATGTTGTCGAGGGCAAGAGTCCTATAGGAGAGATAAGGAATGAGACCAGCACCTGCTTCCTCTCTTGAACAACAGCAACAGGAAATCCCTGCTGGAATCAAGAAGAGCATTTCCTAAGTTACCTCTAACTAGGTCCTGACACAGCCAGGAATCGTGCCGTCTCACAGAAACACAACAATGCCCCACATACAGAGCCAGTAAAGTTGACTTTGCACACAAAGCAGTAGTTTCAGTGTTGACCTACAGTATGCTACAGTTTTCTTGCAATCACAAACCTAAACAATCTTGGGGAATTAGACAAAGACCCTCGTTACCACAAACCTATACTGTTTCATTAAAGAACTTTTCAGGAACAATACAAGAACTCATTTTAAAGTCCACATTTTTTATTTGAGAGTTTAACACCTCCCATACAATTTTGAACACACCTTTATTTTAAAAACATCTCTGTCTGTGTTAGAACAGACAGATGAATGAAGCACTGACACAGCCAATAAGTCCATTCCATTATTGTCTGTTCCCCTGCGCCTTTATGTTCTTCTCACACTGTTAACACTGCAAGCTCCAGTCTAATTGCAGGGTAATCTGTGCCTAAACCCTCCCTTTCACCGTTACTTGGTGCTGACCTGAGATGGCTGCCGATGAGAATTTCAAGAGATTATGAGGACAACGGAAATCCAGAAATGACAATTCACTAAGGGTTGCTTGTCAATATGATAATTGTTGGGGGGCAGGTTTGCTTTGATGAATGTGGAATGAGAGTTAATGATCCCAGAATATAACAGCAGCCGAATTAAACACTGACTATACGAGATGCTGTGTTAATAATGTTACATGCTCTTCACAAGTCATATATTGTGATTTTATTCACTTAAGTTTGAGATCATAAAAGATCATAAATAATCTTGTTAATTTCAATTTTTTTTTGCTGAAAGAGCAGTGGGCTGGATTTAAACTCTTTCTGCAGCAGTACACTTGCACCTGAGGCAGCGGATTAGATTGCGGGACCACCCTAGACAAAATTTCTGTACTTCACTGCGAGAAAAGTAGTTTGTTAGCCCCCGGCACAAAGCATCCTTCAGGCAGGCTGCCGGTTGATACTGCCTTACCACAGCTCTTACAATGTCACAGCAAAGCAAGCGTTGTTGGCTTCCTTTGCAGTGACGCTAATGGAAATGCAAGAAAGCAATTCTCAGCAGGCATGCACTGTGTGACATTAGCCTGCTAGCTACTTCTATTGCATTATGACGGTCCTCAACCAACATGCACATCCCACCTACTACAGGAGCACAGTGCATTTAGTGCATGACTCAGTGCCATCACTTAGTGCTTCCGTTAAAATAAACCATTTTCTGGGCTAGTCCCATAATAATTGTTTGATAATGGAGAATGGTCCCAAACCATGCAGCTGTGCCATTTACACAGCTAAAAGCCAAAGACCAACACACAATTGAATATGAAGTTCTGCAACATCACGCAATCATTTTTTTGGTTGTACCATTTTATAAATGCACAGTACAAATGGAATACCAAATTTTAAATTGAAAAAAAGCTGAGGGAATCAATAATATAACTGACCTAAAACCCATTCAATTCGATTTGAGAATTGAGTAATGTTAGTGTGTTTGCTAGTAGCAACAGAGAGTATCCAACAGTTGATACTTTGAAAAATGTACATTTTAAAAAATCTTTCCTGTAATTATGTTTGTCATATACAACCATTTTCTGAAAGAGTCCCGTAATTCATAATATTTATTTAAAAAATGCATTTATTAAATACAACCGCCAACTTTTTCCTCAAGAGAATTTCAGCCCCATCCCCAAGATCTTACTGTCCATTGTGACATTACTGTCATGAAAATTTTCAGTAAGCTTAAAACTGCATAAGGGTACTTACTGAAACCTACAGAGGCTGAATAGAGAGAAGGCCAAAGAGAGTAGATTATCTTTAATTTTGAAAGTTACACAGAGGAGGTAATTTGACTCCAATCCTGTAGGACTGATGTCACAGGGGACACCTCACAGGTGCATGTGGGGAGTTGGACACACACACACATACACACACACACACACACACACACACACACACACACACACACACGCGCGCGCTCGCTCTGTTGTTGGGGTCTGAGGACATCTGGTTGATAAATGATCATTTTCATAACCACCTACTCAGTATTTGGGCATAAAAGTCTGTGCTGACCATGTTCTCACTGAGAACGTCGTACCATCAACTGAAAGTAACATACTGAAAACCCATGATAATAAAGATGTGTACCGCAGATTTTTGGGTCATGATTTTGTTTGCAAATCAAAGTGCATAATATCTAACACCATTCAAATCACAAATTGCACATTTAAATCTCATGTCCTTAACATTTCAATTTACATTCTTTGTTATTTCTCATGCATTCTTGAAAATCCAGACAATCTTTACTCAGCAGCTACACTTTATTTTTGTAGTTGGAAAACATGATTCAGTTGCAATATAAACTTAACAATATAATTTATGGTACTTTGAAGGAAAATTATTAGTTTTGGTTCTATGCCTGGAAATGCCCTTGTCTTCAGCAATGTTTATGAAAAAAAGCATGTTTTTCATTGGAAAAGCAATCTAAAAATGGAACCGATCTAAAAATGGCACTTCCATGTTTAAGAAATGCATTTCAGCATAACGATCACATCATTGTCACATCAACCACCATTTTAGTTAAATAACACTTCATAGAAAACAACATGTTGTGAAAAGCAGAGGTTTCTTCATCTAAGATTTTTTTCCATCACATTTACAACAGCCATGGATGTTACAGAAAAAAAACCCAGAAACCATTTATAGACAAGGTAAAGCCTTGATAAGAGTGTCAAGATGATTGTATATAAAGTGGGATAGAGATGCACAAAACCGCTGCCTCTGTAAAATGCAAATAAAATTCACGACACTTGAATATGGTCTGCATTATTTACGTAAAATAACTTCTTCATAGCTATTACCAGGCTACAGGGGTTAAACAAGTAAATATTGTTTAAAAGCAATGCCATATGATTGAGCACTTTCTTTTTTGAATCGGCATTATACTCTTTAATGGTTAAGAAAAAATAAAATGATCAATTAAGCATTAAAATCACATACATATTTATTTTAGGGGGCAGGTGGAGGAGAGTGGTCATCTCTGCTTTATCTGTCTTTTTCCACAGTGTAAAACTCCACTGTATTATAGTCATTAGAAGCCTGCCAGCAGCTAGATACCCTGCACCCTACTGCTGGCTTGTCTCTGAAGCTGAGCAGGGTAATTCCTGGTCGGTTTCTGGTAGGACAGCTGAAGCTAAGCAGGGTCAGTTCCTGGTAGTAGAGCAGATGCAGCTGGAAATGGTGTTGGAGGGACAGTAGGGGGAATAGGAAATTAAACATGTGTCCGAAATCTGGTCACTAAAGATTCCATGACACTTCCTAAGTGCTACATCCAATCTGGCCCTCACACCATCATGGCCACCTACTCATCCCTAGCATCCAATTCATTATGAGTAGGACAACTGTAAACAACTGAATCTAACCTGAGTTTAAATTATTTAGGGAAAAAATAAATTGTCAAAAATATTTCTTATATTCAAAAACATCCGTGTCAGAATCAGTGGTACCCCTACAACATATTATGAACAAAATCAAATTGATATATGTAAAATGCGTACAATTTTATATTTTAAAGTTCATCTGAGTCTTTGGGAACTGTTAAGTGGTCATCCATGCCATCCTATTTAAGTGGAGTACAAATATAAGGTGACGTGCTGGCTAAAGTCCCTCAGTCATCCATCTACATGGAAAAGGCCAGAGAATAACAAATTAAATGAGACAAAAGCAAAGCATCATCACAGGAATTACATGCATGTATCTATTTTGGAAAAAGTGATTGCATTCAGTAGGAACATATCAGCCGTGCTATTATGTTCAATATCAACATATCCCAATGCTATTTTGCCTTAATGACTTGCGGTTACGTTCAGTGTCAACATATGAGAAGTGCTGTTCATTGTCGGAACCCATCCACTAGGGCTAGTTATGAATGTATTCATAGTTAGATAGAGTGGCTGGTTGCTAGGGTGTTCTGGTTTCAGTCCGAGGGTTGCAAGTTTGATTCCATCGAGAAGCAAACATTTTTTGTTGGGAAATTCTTCAGTCTGCAGAGCCGTTTTTCTGTCTTTGCGAGTTTAATTCCAGTGAGAGATGAGATCTTTTTGTTGAAGAATTGTGTCGTTCAGACTGGCGTTTTCCGGTCTTTGTAACCTTATCCTTAACCTTCATCCTAACCCTAACCTCAGTACTGTGATGCCTAACCTTCACCCAAAGTAAACCTTAATTATTAACCATAACTGTTATTTGTTACAAAACATTTTAATTTTGAATCGATTACGTTAAGCTCCAATAGCACAGGATATGTTGATAGCGAACATAATGTAATCATAGTTTACAAAATAGTTCCATATGAATGTAATTCCTGAGTGGTACGGTTGGACAAAAGTTTGTTGACCTTTACAAATCAGACAATCACTTTAAAAAGATAGCTACATGCCTGGAAGTACCCATCTCCACTATAAAGGCAATCATTAAGAAATCTAAAACAACAGGAGCAGTGATGAACCTCCCTGGAAGAAGACACGTGAGTAGTAAATGTAGGGTATATTGTGTCAGAATGGTGATTTATGACCCTAGTGGGCGGGGCTTCCAGATTGATGTGACAGGTAGGCGTGACTTCCGGAATGACGTATGCATGTCCGGTGACTTTGTGATTTATGATTGCATTGATGTGTCCATGTTTGATGTTTTACAACGACTGATAAGCACCCAGGATGAGTGTTATAACAGGTGTGATATGTTTGATGTTTAACAGTGGAGGTCTTAGGGTTCTGGAATAAACTCCCAGGCAATAAGTGTTGTGTCAGCGGCAAGATGTTTGGTGTTCAACAAAAGGGTGCCAGGGTCCAGCAATGCTATAACCCCCCGGTATTTTATGTTCCAACAATTGTTGCAACAGATGTCATACAACCTGTATAAACTTCCATGTTTACAATGGGGATGTAGCATGGTGTTTTTCCACAAGCATGGAATTATGTGTGGGAAACTTGTAAGAAATAAAGAAGGGTTTGGGACTTACGATTTGGAGAGTTTCAGCCCATTCTTTATTTTAAGAAGAGATGGGCCTTAAGATCAGATCTGCCCTTGTACCACTAGTACAAATTGTAGTACATGCAGGTTGGAAATTATCCCGTGTTTCACACAAGGTTTATAGTCCAACACAACACTACAGTAAACACCGCGTAAGCAATGCTATTATTTTGAAGGGACAAGCAATGCCTAGGCTGACCACACATTGTGACTAGTTGATTCAGTCATGGTTTGGGTTTAAAATATAGTTAAAAATAAAAACAATGATTCTGGTACATGTGTGTGTGTGTATGAGCAATGGTGATTTTTGTAATAAAAATTGTTTTTTTAAGTCAGCATTAACTTTTAACTTGCATTATATGGCAAAACGTTACAAAGTTACCCGGAAGGTAGCGTATAAATTTGCACGAACAACGGTGAATCGCTGACAGGTAAAGATATGTTATTTCAGGTAATCAAAACATTTGTAAAGGCGTCTTATGAAATTGTACAACGGGGATCAACGCGAGATTGTTTTCTTCATATTGGTAGAAATGTTTAACAGGCAACGTTGGTTAAAAAACTGTAGTATTTGCGAGTTTGAGAATCCCGGTCTGTGTTAGTGTGGGCGGAAGCTGTGACTTCCGGGTAAGATGTGCTGCATTCTCGTAATGATCAACTCGTGAAAACCGATTGTTGTATTATGGTCTTGTGTTTGTTAAATGTTGAAGAGATTAATGGCGATATGGTGACAATAGCCAGCGTTTATATATAAGCGGATGAGTTAATAGATCAAATTAAATGACGTGATGTCACGGCTGAACCGCGATAACTAAAGAGAACGGCGTTTCTACCGGACATGAAGTATCAATATATTTACTTGTCAAACGTCAACAAATATCTGAACGAGCTAGTTAAGCGTTATACACAATTTTAATCATTGTGTCCGGTATAGTTCTAATGTGAAGAACGATGACATGTAATCGATGACAAAGTTAAGAGGCGTGACCTGCTGGAGGCGCCCCGGCTGTAAAGACATTATTAAACCCCGCTGCATCCACAGAAGTCAGCTGTTGTTTCAAGCGCGGAGTACGCCGTTTACGTTGTAAGTTATTTTATTTGAAGTAATTGATTTGAATTGTGTTGCAATTACAAACGCTAACAACCGACACATTGGAACTTTTTAAGAATGTGTTAATCAACTTTACGATTGAGCAATCCATGCGGTTTTATCTGTCTTTCATGTGGTCTGTTTAAATCTCTGGTTTAGGTTGAGCGAAATTAAACCCTGCCGTGTTTGGTAAACACATTTTTGGGCCTTCACATCTTGGTAAGTAGACTTTTTACATTATTGTTAATCAGCTTTAATTACGCGTATACGCTTGTTAACCCTCTTTGTATTTATTTCAGACCAAGTGACCAACATCAGTGTCAGTTGGACTGGGCAGTTGTCATCTTACACAACCTGAGCAGATACTTTTTGTGTAAGTCTAATTATTTACAGACATTTTTAGTCTTGTACTAAAATGTTATTAACAATTACGACAATATGCATACAGCTGAACCTTTGTACTCTATTTACCAAACAACAGATTGAAGAACCCCCGGTGATGATACAGATTACATCACCATAATGGCTTCAGTTACAGACACCCCAACTGTGGCTGCACAGCGTCAGGGGATTTTTGTTTTCTTTCATGCTTGAAAGCTGAAGGTAATACATATTTTACCGTCAACTCATCAAAATTGTGATGTATGTAAATGTATGTTTGAGTTAGAATATTTTAACCTGTAAGTGGATCGTTATTCACGTTAAGGTAGGGAAATGGTAAGCTAGCGAAAGATAATGCTAACAACAGACCAGACACGGAACAACCAACAACATCTACACATAATCAACAGTCCACACCCCAAAATTTAAATGAGCCGGCCGATATTTTGTTACACAGCAATGCACACAATAATCCTCAGATGCAAGGATTGTTAACCGAGCTTAGTAGCCCCCGTTTTTCACATGATCTAGTTGACTCTCCTCCGAGCTCTCTGATGCAAACTCATTGCAATGATGGCAATGTTAGAGTTATACAACGTAATGCGTTTGACAACGTTGAATTATGACAGTTGTTAAATTTACAAAATACTGGTGAAGTTGGGGTTTTTGGCACATTCTATGCAATCATTATGGCAGGCTTGGATACTTCGATTGTTAGAGCTTCAGACTTTATACACTGGCCTGGTGATCGTCTGCAGATTGAGTTGATTGGTGAATCTCTGATATCCCCCGTACATGTGACCATGAGAGCGGATGAATATAATGAACGCACGTTTGGTAATTTACTTGAAAGTGTTATCCAGAGTAATGATTGATGAATCACTGGAGCTGGTGGTGCAAATTGTCAACAACCGTGAGGGTGGTGCCCCGCGACGTAAAGCTCAAACACTGTTGATAGAGCAGATTATCAATAAAAAAAGAAGGCATTTAAAAGTAGATGTGAATAATGATTCTACATGTTTTTCTGTTTGTTTGATGGGTATGTTGAACCCACAGTACACATATGCTGAGGCCCTCGTTAGTGGTCGTGAATTACATACGGGATCTGGTTTAGCGTTAGATGATTGTGTGGCATTCACAGATATTGTTCGGTTTGAAGAAATGACAGGGTGTAAAATTGTCTTTCATCGAACACGGGATGGTCACTTTACCAAGTTTCAAAACAGCGTGGCCACCCACCCTAGAACCGTCTTTATGTACTTACACGATAACCATTTCTATGGCATTGTGAATCTGAAGGGTTTTCTGGGTGTGTCATATGTTTGTGAGTGGTGTTATACAGGTTTTAACACCCGTGGTGATCATGGCTGTAAACATAGCTGTAGTGTCTGTCTTCATGAAGAATATCATACCCAACCCCGTAACACAAAGCAGTGCCCAGACTGTAAGCGGATATGTTATTCTGACTTTTGTTATAGACAGCATAAACGCTTGAAGCAACACAAAAGTGTGGGTCGTTGGGTTAGCAGGTGTGACCAGAAGAAATACTGTGTTGATTGCGGCCGTCACTACAACGTTAGTGTTACCAACTATAAAGTACACAAGTGCACGGCTAACATGTGTCCTAGTTGTAACGTGGATCTGGCAGTTGAAATGAACCATCAGTGTTTCATGAAACCGTCCAAGCCTGAGGACCCCAGTGTGCGTTACATATTTTATGATTTTGAGACAATTGCCAATCCGGTGAACGGTGTACACACTGCAAATTTTGTGTGCGCAATAAGCTTTGATAACGAGATGTGGTGTTCAGCCGGAGATGGTTGTGTCGCTGCTTTTTTCCAAAAGTTTAGGCAACCGAAATATAATGACTAAACATTTATAGCACACAACTCTAAAGGTTTCAATTGTTACATCTTGATGCAGTACCTTGCTAACAATGGTATTGGCATGACACTTATTGCTAATGGTAGCAAGCTCATGATTTTTACAGATACATTGATAGTCATTGCTTCCTACCGATGAAGATGGCGGCCTTGCCACGTGCTATGGGTTTTAAGGATTCGAAAAAAGGCTACTTTCCTTACAAGTTTAACATCAAGGAGTATGAGAACTATGTTGGCCCCCATCCGGAACCGCATTACTGCAGTGTGAATACCATGATGGCTAAAGAAAAAGAAGAGTTTTTGCAATGGTACGCAACTGTTTCCGCAGACCCCTTTATCATGCAGGATGCAATAAAGGCTTACTGCGTGAACGATGTGGTCATCTTGAGAGAGGGTTGTATGCGCTACAGACTCGAGTTCTTGGAGTGTGGTGGTGTTGACCCATTCCGGTCAATTACGATTGCTTTGGCTTGCATGAAAGTCTTTTGCAACAGATTCCTCACCAAGGACACCATTGCATTGGTCCCCTCAGACAACTACAATCGTTGTCAGAAGACATTCTCAAACAGCTCAATCCAGTTGCTTGAATATGTGGCCTCTGATGAGAATATATCAATACAGCATGCCCTGAACAGGGGTGAAGTGAAAATCGGTGCCTACTATGTTGATGGATATGCTGAACGCGATGGGGTGTGCACACTATGAATTTCTAGGCTGTTTCTGGCACGGTCACCCAAAGTGTCATTGTTCAGCAAGCATCAATCCGGTGACAAAGATTCAGTACGGGTTGATGCACCAACAGTGGCTGACAAAGCTTGAGGCTTTAAAAGAACAACACAACGTACATGTTCAATACATATTGGAGTGTGAGTGGAATCAGCTTAAAAACACATCCGCAGATGTCAAAGCTTTCTTGAAGACCTTTGATGCTCCAGAGCACCTTGACCCTCAGGATGCTCTTTTTGGCGGTCGTACCAACACAATTCATTTGAAGTTTACGGCTCGAGAAGGGGAGACTATTCAGTATAACGATGTCTGTATTCTTTACCCATTCTGCAACAAGACAAAGACTTATCCGATTGGGCATCCAGACATAATCTTTCGAGATTTCAAACCGCTAGACACCTACTTTGGTATTGTTAAGGCTACGGTGTGTCCACCGAAAGGCCTTTATCACCCCGTTTTACCGCACAGGGTCAGCGGTAAGCTGTTCTTTCCCTTGTGTAGATTATGTGCAGAGTCCAGGTAACTGATTGTTCACATACTGATTCAGAAAGATCTTTAACTGGTACCTGGGTTTCTATTGAGCTGGTTAAGGCTGTTGAGAAAGGTTATCGTATTGTGAAAATAATCGAAGTCTGGAATTTCACCAGGACATCAGATAATCTTTTTGCAGATTACATGAGAACATTCCTGAAGCACAAGCAGGAAGCTGGCGGCTTCCCGTCATCTGTGGTTGACGATGATGCTAAAGACCAGTATATCCGTGAATATTATGAAAAGGAGGGTGTGCAGCTTGACAAGGAAAACATTGTTGTAAACAGTGCTAGGCGATCTTTGGATAAATTAGCCATGAATAGTTTTTGGGGTAAGATGGGTGAGCTATCTAACCTTATGAACACGATACTAATTACAGATCCGGAGGAGTTTAGCCACTACCTTTTCTCCAGTGAAATAGAAGTTGGCTATTTCTCCTTCATCTCAGACACAGTTGCGATGGTACAGTGGCGTTACACAAAACAGACACCAATCAAACCACGTAACGGCAAAATGTTTATTGCCGCGTTCACAACCGCTTATGCTAGACTCAAGTTGTATTCACTCTTGGAGAAGTTGGATAGACGTGTACTCTACACAGACACTGATTCAGTGATCTTTGTCACATGCCACGGGGATTGGGTACACCCACTGGGGCCATTCTTGGGTGACTTGACCGATGAGTTGCCAGATGCTGACAGCATCGCTCAATTTGTTAGTGGTGGGCCAAAGACATACGGTTACAAAACCGTTAAAGGTCTGACCTGTCTCAAAGCAAAAGGCATTACACTCAACAGCTACAACACAACCATTGTTAACTTGGAGACGCTAACACGACTGGTTGATAACTTTGTACGAGGCGAGGGTGGTGATGATGATCACGTCCTTGCTAAT
>JACXGI010016186.1:0-16257 GCA_016801175.1 Esox masquinongy | reverse complement strand
TGTACTGAGCCTTTGATTTGACTCCTATTTTGGCTCCCGTGTGTTTGACTACTGTATTGTTATTCTACCTGCCTAGAGATTTTGTAGCTTTGCCTTCTCTTGACCTTTTGCCTGTCCACGACTACGATTTGCCTTGCCCTTTTTACTACAACATGAACGACACTCTGCAACTGGATTCCGACTCCCATTTCATGTGGATTATTACAGAAATACTATATAATATAATTAAAACCTAATTGAACAATATTGGATATACTATAATTAAAACCTAATTGAACAATATTGGATATACTATAATAAAAACCTAATTGAACAATATTGGATATACTATAATTAAAACCTAATTGAACAATATTGGATATACTATAATTAAAACCTAATTGAACAATATTGGATATACTATAATTAAAACCTAATTGAACAATATTGGATATACTTTAATTAAAACCTAACTGAACAATATTGGATATACTATAATTAAAACCTAATTGAACAATATTGGATATAGTATATAATTAAACCAAATTTTACAATATTAGATATACTGTATCATAGACTTAAGCAACAAGGCACAAGAGTGTGTGGTCTATTCAAAACACAGCTAAGAGTTATTCAGCACTTGGATAGGTCACTTAGCTGTGTTATATTAGCAATATTCCAAATTCTTATGTCAATAATACTTGTTCCCTTCCTACGTTTTACCCCAGTGGGCAAATTGCCCCTCCTTCCCCCATGGGACTAAAGGAACATTTTAAATTACTGGCCACAAACCTAATGAAATATAAATGAAAATCAATTTATAACAATTTTGACATGTGTTTTTCTGGATTTCTTTGTTGTTATTCTGTCTCTCACTGTTCAAATAAACCTACCATTAAAATTATAGACTGATCATTTCTTCGTCAGTGGGCAAACGTACAAAATCAGCAGGGGATCAAATATTTTTTTCCCTCACTGTACGTCCTCTGTTGGGTGTACTGTCTCTGTTGAGTGTACTGTCTCTGTTGGGTGTGCTGTCTCTGTTGAGTGTGCTGTCTCTGTTGGGTGTGCTGTCTCTGTTGGGTGTGCTTTCTCTGTTGGGTGTGCTGTCTCTGTTGGGTGTGCTGTCTCTTTTGGGTGTGCTGTCTCTGTTGGGTGTGCTGTCTCTCTTGGGTGTACTGTCTCTGTGTACTGTTAGATTGCTATTTGTGTGAGTGAAAGAGGTGTATTTGTGTTAGTACTGGTGTTATGTGTAAACCTTTTCCTTATCCCAGACCTCTATGGACTAGGTTTAGGAAGACACCCTGGGATTTACATATACCAGTAGGTAACCCACTGTTATACACACTAGGTTAAAAGCCAGTGGCTGTCACCCAGTGGTTTTTGTAGCAGTGAGGTTATTTGTGTGCTAGGGTAGTTTATGGCAGGCAGGTTTAGAGGTGTAGGGAAGCTCAGGGTCTTTTTGTATTGTTTCTTTGATTTGACAGACCACTGGCATTGCCCTACTCCTCACCATTTACCTGCTGCCCTGTTTCCCTTGTTTAGCCGTGTTGTCTGTGTTATAGATTTTCATTTTTACATATATAAATACTTAGACAATAAAACCCCAACAGTTTGGGTAACATCTATTTGGTTGTCTATTCCTCATTCCGTCAGTACACTCACTCCCTTCAGCAGGCCCTCATCTGGTGTGCGCGATCTTGGGTAGTTGCTTTCTCAAAACACACGGCCAAGGTAACAAAGGAGTGGCTCAAGAAGAAGCACATTATGGTCCTGGAGTGGCCTAGCCAGTCTCCAGACCTTAATCCCATCTGCAAAGAGGAGTAGGACAAAATCCCTCCTGAGATCTGTGCAAACCTGGTGGCCAATTACAAGAAACGTCTGACCTCTGTGATTGCCAACAAGGGTTTTGCCACCAAGTACTAAGTCATGTTTTGCAGGGGGGTCGAATACTTATTTCACTCATTAAAATGCAAATCAATTTATAACATTTTTGACATGCGTTTTTCTGGATTTTTTTCTTGTTATTCTGTCTCTCACTGTTCAAATAAACCTACCATTAACATTATAGACTGATAATTTCTTTGTCAGTGGGCAAACGTACATAATCAGCAGGGAATCAAATAAATTTTTCCCTCACTGTATATCCTCATGAATTCATGGATGTATTTTTGTCAACAGTGGATAGCGTTGAGTGTGTGTGTAGGCTCCAAAAAGATATGATGAAATATGTAGCTATAAAAGATCTAAAGTATAATCATTTGTAATAATAAGTCTGTCATACTGCAAAACCTTACTGTAAAATATTTAAGTACTGAGGGAAAGCAAAATAGCTTATCCCAGTAGAGATTCGGGATGTCATTTGACATGTTTTGGGGATTTACAGAAATCAATCTATTGTTTCGAATTGTAGAAAATGAATGGAACCATCTGGAATTTTCTCTGCCACTTATCTGTAAAAAGAGCTTTTGAAACAGGCTTAATTGATTAAATGTGTGTGTTGTGCTCCAGGGTTTGGCCAGCAATATGTCTCACAACTGGCATACATCCGTGGTGACAGTGGGCTGCAGCGGGATTACCCATATTCGAAAGGCTCCGGCTGGGCAGCAGGTTCCTGGCGAGCCCCAGGCTTTAGGCCGAAGGGGTGGGCGTCGGATGCACCGGAGCACACTGACACTTGGTGACCCACAGGCATGTGGGAGAAGCTACACCACCACACACACCGAGGTCAGGACACACCCTTAATTTAAGGCCACAAATCAGATGTTAATTCAGGAAGGTCTCAAATATTCTAACAGTCTCAGTATGAGAAGACAATGAATGGGAAAAGATAGGCCCTCCTCCACACAGTGTGGCAGCCAATGAACACTGACACAAAGCAGTTCCTTGGTAGCTGCTGTGGCATTGCCTAATAGCGCCTTCCAAATACAGTCAGATCCGATCACTTTCTCCATTATGTTCTGTTATGGATGTTTTGATATTTGAGACAATTTATTGAAAATGAAAAACTGAAATATCTCAAGTGTGTACGTATTCACACCAGTTGCCATGACACTCTAGAGCTGGTTATCTGTCCGAAGTAACCAGGCAAGACGGGCCTGTCAGGGAACTGACGAAGAACCCAGTGACCTCTCTAATAGCGCTTCAGAGTTTCTCTTAAGAGACTGACAGAGAGAAACATCTCTGCAGCACTCAATCAATCAGGCTTTTATGGTGGAGTCGCTAGAAGCCACTCCTTAGTACAAGGCATATGACACTGTCATTTAACGACCTAGAGAGCATGAGGATAAAGATTCTCTGTCTGAAGAGATACAAATTGTACTATGTGGGTAAATGCCAAACACTACATCTACCAAAAACAAGGTAATACCATCCCTGCAGTGAAGCATGGTGGCAGGAGCATCATGCTAAGGGGATGCTTCTCAGCAGCAGGCACTGGGAGACTGGTCAGGATTGAGGGAAGAATGAATGAAGCAAAGTCCATAACACAAAATGTAGAGAACGCGAAGGGGTCAAAATACTTTCTGAAGGCAATGCATGAACCCCTGCAATCCAAAGGCAACGTACTCTCAACATATGAGGATGCCAAGGTTCCCAAATGTTTGTTCCAGAGCTTGCAGTGACATACGAGGCCGTTTAGGCCTAACATGAGGGGTTGTCATTTTTAAACAGCTTGTCAGCACCTCACTCTGGCCTCCCCACAGAGATACAGTTGTGCTCAAATTTTGCATACTCTTGGAGAATTGGTAATATATGTACCATATCTAAAGAAAACATGAGTGAGCAGGCAAAACATGTTTTATTTCTTATGGGATTCACATTCAACTGTAGGCCATAACAGAATGGCACAATCATAAAACAAAACATGGCAACAAATGAACTGACCCCTGTTCAAAAGTCTGCATACCCTTAGTTCTTAATATTGTGTATTGCCCCCTTTAGCATCAATGACAGCGTGCAGTCTTTTGTAATAGTTGTCTACGAGGCCCCGAATTCTTGCAGGTGGTATAGCTGCTCATTTGTCTTGGCAAAATGCCTCCAGGTCATGCAAAATGCCTCCTTTGGTCATCTTGCATGAACCGCACGTTTGAGATCTCCCCAGAGTGGCTCGATGATATTAAGGTCAGGAGACTGTGATGGCCACTCCAGAACCTTCACCTTTTTCTGCTGTAACCACTGGAGGGTCAACTTGGCCTTGTGCTTAGTGTCATTGTCGTGTTGGAAAGTCCAAGTGCGTTCCATGCGTAGCTTTCGTGCAAAAGAATGCAAATTGTATGCCAGTATTTTCTGATAACATGCTGCCATTCATCTTGCCATCAATTTTCACAAGATTCTCCGTGCCTTTAGAGCTCACATACCCCCAAAACATCAGTGAGCCACCACCATGCTTCACAGTGGGGATGGTATTCTGTTCACTATAGACCTTGTTGACCCTCTCCAAACATAGCGCTTATGGTTGTGGCCATAAAGCTCAATTTTGGTCACTCCAAATTACAGTGTGCCAGAGGCTGTGAGGCGTGTCAAGATGTTGTTGGGCATATTGTAACCGGGCCTTTTTTGTGACATTGGCGCAGTAAAGGCTTCGTTCTGGCAACTCGACCATGCAGCTCATTTTTGTTCATATATCGTTGTATTGTGCTCCTGTGGGTTTGCTTTGTATCCCGAACAATTCTTCTGGCAGTTTTGGCTGAAATCTTTCTTGGTCTACCTGATCTTGGCTTGGTATTAAGAAAACCCTGAATTTTCCACTTCTTAATAAGTGATTGAACAGTACTGACTGGCATTTGCAAGGCTTTGGATATCTTTTTACATCCTTCTCCATCTTTATAAAGTTCCATTACCTTGTTGCACAGGTCTTTTGACAGTTCTTTTCTGCTCTCCATGGCTCAGTTTCTAGCCTGCTCAGTGCATCCACATGAGAGCTAACAAACTCATTGACTATTTATACACAGACACTAATTGCAATTTAAAAAGCCACAGGTGTGGGAAATTCACTTTTAATTGCCATTTTCACCTGTGTGTGTCACCCTGTGTGTCTGTAACAAGGCCAAACATTCAAGGGTATGTAAACTTTTGATCAAGGCCATTTGGGTGATTTCTGTTATGATTTAAAAAGGAGCCAAACAACTGTGATAATAAATGGCTTCATATGATCACTATCCTTAAATAAAAGACAGTTTTTTGCATATTTTCAAAATCAATGCCAACATTTCTGCCAAGGTATGCAAACTTAAGAGCACAACTGTATAATGTCTTATCCTGCATCTTACAAAACGCAACATCATCAAGGTCAAAACAAATCCTCAAGAATTACACAAGAACATTTGTGGACGTGTGCTGTTTGTGACACTGTCTTGCATCCATTTACAACTTGGGCTACCAAATCACCTGAAAATTACTCACACCGGAGTTCACACAGTCTGAAAAAGGCACACCATCAGCCTGTGAACATGGCCAAGACAGTCTCGGGTATTGGCATCACAAGTTCGAAATGAAATGCCAGGCTGTTCAGACGAAACAGGGAAGACTGATGTTAAAGCGTCTCGTCAACCAAGGCAGGTGTTTCTGGTGGACCGAAGTGCGAGATTGTACTTTATGGGGACAACAAAGGTCACCTTTCCTTTATGTAGGATGAGACGTTTGTTAATCATGGTTGACAAGATCCTCATGGACCACGCAGGTGTCTGCCAAACCCAAATCACTGGTTCTGTGTTGGTCTGTGTCCGTCTGCCAAACCCAAATCAATCATTGATCTTTACAGATACACACACGCGCTTGTTCGCTCACATTGAGGTCAGGACGGACGGACACACACACGTCAGGACCCCATATTTACACTACTCCTTCCACTTCCATGTCCTCTGAAGAGTTACTGTGGCCGGACAGCAGACGGACATCCACTGGTCTTCTTTCCCCGAGATCCCGCCTACCCCTCCCAGCACACTACTCAGATAAACCTGAGCGACAGGCCCACTAACCAATTGCAGACGCACAGCAGAGAAGTCCATGGCCCCAAGGATATCATCCCGGTAAGTCCAACTGTCAGCTCTCAAAAAATGAACGAATTTGATGAATGAATAAGTGATCAAGTGACTGCAAGAATAGATCAACAACTAAATAGATTAGTGACTATTTGACATAAGTCCAATATGCCCTTACTCCACTCATTGCCGTTTTGGACCGTGTTGGCAGTTCTCCATGTCACCAGTAGAGGTTGCTGTGACCACATACTCAGAGGAAAGAAACTACTGAGCAACTCCTGGATAGAAGAGAATACATTTAAAGATATCTATTTCCTAACCCTCTCCTTCTCCAAACCGTCTTCTCCTTATCTATCCATACCCCTCCTCATCTTTCCCCTCTCTTCCTTCCCCCCTCCATCTTTATCTCACAGTTCAATGTTCTGCACAGGCTGGGTCAGAATAACTTGTCCCGTAACCGTCAGGGCGTGGCCATGAAAGAGGTGACCAATCCAAACGAGCCCACCCCTTACTGGACAACCTACCGCAGCGAGCACAGGGGTCCTAGGCCCACCCCCTCCAGTTCGAATGGCAGACCCACAATGTGGCATCAGCACAATATACTCACAGGTCATACAGTCACACAGACATACACAGTCCTCACTGTTCTGTACCGACCCTGCTGTCTTTATTTGGCTGTTTGTTTGTGTCTTTGTCAGGTGAGGCCAGGACTCCAGCTGGTCCCGGTAAAGATAGGAGGCAGTCTTTAGACAGAGTCCTGTGGGCCACACGGCGCTGGGAGACAGACTGCTGCGCTCTCAGACTCTACTGAACACACTCTCTACTAAACACATACACGCACCGCACACAACTGAACGCACTCTACTAAACACATACACAACTGAACGTGCACTCTGATCCAACTAAACACAAAGCCCTCAGACAGCGAGCGTCAAACGCAACGTTGGACACATTTGTTTTGCTCAATAAACCAACCGGTTCAAAACACAGAAGGCTGTGTGAGTGTAGTTGCGGTAGTAAAAAAGGAAATGTTGTTGTTCTCTGCGTCCCAGGTTCGTCCCGGCACAGGGCGGTTTGCACCAATCGCTGGGCACGAGTACTAACACAGGGCATGCGACTGCAGACGGTCCACACAGACAGAGGCGGGTCCACACAGACAGAGGCGGGTCCACACAGACAGAGGCGGGTCCACACAGACAGAGGCGGGTCCACACAGACAGAGGCGGGTCCACACAGACAGAGGCGGGTCAGGCGAAAAGGGGACACTCCAGGGTCCCACCGGGCCGCAAACAAACTCAGTGAGACAAAAGATTTTTATTTTTTCTTAAATGCTTTTGTAAGAAACTACGTAAGAGTCCTCTGATGGTCCAGAGACCTGGCTTTCTCCGGTGCACATGTGCTGGTGCAGACTGGGTCCCAGATTGGGTCCCAGACTGGAAGAAACAATCAAGTTAACTCAGCAAACAACAACATTCATTTAAATCACACTTTATTCATTCTTCATTGACAATTCACAAAATACAGAAGAACTGCATGACAGGAACAGATAAAGGATAGGTTAAGAATAAAACACAGGACACAGATAAGAGAGAAAGATGGAGGATGGATGGGTGGAGAGTAGGCATATTTACAATCGGAGGTACCCCAGACCAGTGATGGAGAGAGGGGGGGGCAGCTAAAGGATCAGCAGGTCCAGTTACCAGGGTTTCAGCAGTGGATCAAATCCACCCAAGCCTACACACTAATCCAAGGTCAAACTGGTGCTCCCCCTCTAGTCAGAGTTCAGCTGATCCCAGGTCTGTGCTTACATCAGGGCCACCTGAATGGGCCAGAACAAGTCTCACCTCACACACTGCCACAATATATTACAAACATCACCAGAGACCCAAATGGTATCCCATTTCTCAAACTCCAGTTTCTTCTACGGTTTCAGTGCAATATTAAAAACAAAGCCGAAGCAGGAAGCTAAAAGCTAAACCCAGCGCGGTTGACAACAGGTGTACATCCAAGCCTTCTCAAACAATAAGAGACGGCATCTGAAAATCTATTACGTTGGCTGTCTCAAAATGGCCCCCTAACTGCATTTCAGCAGTGTAATTAAATAGAGGCTGGGGCACCAATTCAGACAGAGCCCCTGGCTAGCCTCACAGGGAGAGTCAGGCCTGGGATGGAGTCATGCTGTGAGGCTGCGGTGACTGATAAACATAGCTAGAGGTTTGTGTTCAGTAGTCTTCCACTGGCTAATAATGAGTGACATAAAATAAGCAAGCGCATTAGTGAGAGTGACTGGCATCATTAAACATGAATTATTCAGATAAACACAGCAGGGATGAGAGTGTGTGTGTGTGTGTGTGTGTGTGGAGGGAGGAAAAACTAAAGCCCTGCATGATGTGGTGACTGCATGCATGGGTGGGTGGGTGGGTAGATGCACAAACACTTCCTATTTCAACAGGTCAGGGGTCAAAGAGAGTCATTCAGCGTGTGGAGTTGATCATGTGCCAAGTGTAGACTGAGGGTGTACTAATGTACTTTGTTTAAGATTTGTCTTCTCTTGTTTAGTTTCATCGAAGTTTCTTTTCATGTTGACGTCACCTCTCACTTCCGTCTTCCATCTCACAGACACCCTCTTCTCTCCTACTCGGTCTTTTTCTCCTTCTGTTTGAGCAACTTATTGATCTCTCTCTTGGCCATACCCGCGTACTTGCTAATGACGCCATGCTGGTTCAGACCAGGAAGCAGAAGCAGGAAGCTCACTGGAGGGGAAACAGAAAACGGTCACTAGAAAAATGACAAGCATGCCTGGAATCCTCCAACTAGAGAATTCAGGAAAACATCACCATATCGATAACCTTACAGGACTAGATTTTCTATAAGGTTAGAAAACGAAAGAACACGTCAGAAGTTTTTAAATTTTGATTGTAAAAGTTTTAACATTTCAACTGACTTACAACACATTCCAGATGATAGACAAAGAGAAGAGACTAAAACCAAAAGGCTGTATTCTCCTCACAGGCATGAGAATGTGACCATGTGATGTCTGGAGAAATGTCATGAGAAAGCAGAAGCTGCTGTGATGACATGATTAAACCTGCTCTTCATCTCCCAGCAGGCAATCATCACAACCCACAAAGCCGAAGCAGCTGAGCGATCAAACCAGTTTTACACTCCATCTGATTCATGATCCCTTACATGGAGCTAGGTTTTAATTAATCAGCCCAGAGACTACAGCTAGAAATTAGTCAGCAGGCAAAATCTTACACATTTATAGAAATGTCCCTGTTCAATCATTAAATAACATCCGCCCCAGCTAACAGATGTAGTAGAATCGGGTAGGGAACAGGGGATGAAATGGGACTCCAACAGGAAGTTTTCATATAGTGAAACTCAGAACATCCTTTTTGTGACGTCACTTAAATAGTAATGTCACATGGCAATCTTTCATTGTAGTTCTTGAAATGCAATTAAACCAGAACAATGTTTTAATTTGTCAGAATTTTCTACAAATGGTAAATTGGATAATTTGTCGTGCCAAGAAGAGTAAAGTTGTCAATGTAAATAAAGTGTGGGTCTGGCTTACAATTATCAGGGCATAATTGTAAGCTTTTTTTATATTATTTTTATACTACAGATGCACCACTAAGAAAACTTGTCTGATACCGATAACCAATATTCATATAACACAATCGTAAAATGCTGATAAAAGTTGTCATTTTTGTACCCGTGTTCCCTTATTTCAACAAATATAAATTAAATATTTTAATAACAATACTCCAAAATAAGTCTAATAATGAAAAAATGAATGAAAAATGTATAAATTATATCATAAATAGACATTCCCTTTCTGTGATTGTACATTATACAATGCCTGGATATAAATGTAGTGAAATTAACATAGGTAAGGTATTTAACTACTTTAACAAATACCATGGTTGGTCAAATCAAATTTTGCTGAGGGCCCCCAAAAGGCTAGGGCCAAGTATGACTAAGCCAAAATATCACACATCAGAGATGTTCAGCAGTGCCTGACAGGAGGTTACCATGGTAACAGAGAAAGCAGCACATACGTGCGTCCGTCTGCCACAACTCGCTAACTGAGTAGAATCTGACTAGACTATCCTGAGCTAATTTGGCGTTGTTGCTAGCAGTTGCAGTTTAAACTCAACCAAACATCAAAACAATGAAAAAACCTGAGCTAATTTGGCGTTGTTGCTAGCAGTTGCAGTTTAAACTCAACCAAACATCAAAACAATGAAAAAAAAACCCTGAAATGCTGGCTTTAGAAGATTCTCAGGGTAAAAGTCTTGCGCTGGTAATGAATCTTTCAACGATCTGGCAGGCTTCACTTCTGCACACGTCGTAGCTGCGCCCTCTCCCTATCGGCGACTGTGCACACGCGGATGGTCGACATAGATTGTGCAGATTCCTTGTCTGGATCCAACTACAAGGACAGTGTGCTCTGTGTTTCTCAGATCTCACATGAATACATGAGACCAGGAGCTCAATGGCCTTAAGGACAGTGTAGTAACAGATTATCTATTACCTCGAATTGTAATTCATGTGTCTGACAGGAAGTTCATGTCAGGAATTTATTTTGTTCTTGCTGTGGTTATGGTTTTTCCATGCCTGAGCGCCAGGTTAAAATGAACACAGTAACCCTGTACAATCAGCATGAAACAGCAGGCAAATATAAAGCTGGACAATATATCGTTGCATTCCTAATGCATACCAAGTTTCATGATATCAACTTCTACATGTCTGTATGGCAAGTTGCATGCGAGTTCCTTCCCCCCCCCTCCCCGCGAGGGAGTCACTGAAAACTGCTTCCGGTTGATGTGTGAAACAGAAGCATCTACTGGTCTACGCAGTGAAGATATTCTAGTTCAGTTCGCAAACTATGTGGTTATCACACTTGCTGTTGTCAAGCTACACACTTCAATCTAATCATTCACATGGCTCCTCTGAAGCCAGCATTCACCATGTTACAGCTGCAACTACACCAAGTTTAAACGCGTTAAGAAATACTCTTGATATGCCCAGTAGTAATAAATACACCTCACTTGAACCACAGGTCTAAATCATGTCAGAAATAGCCACTTATTCTGACAGAGGGTTATATGCAGAATCATGACTAAAATAAGATTGGGGGGGTGCAACCAAATCATGTGCTGGTGCCACAAACTTAAAGACTCAAAGGCATCAGTGCCACCAGGGCAAAGTGTTAGCCTGGAGGCCTGAATTATACAAATACACATGCCCCCTTTTGCCAAACTGCACTGGCAAATTGTCCAAGACACAGGGGTTCTGCCCCACCCTGACACCATGTGATTTTGTCTGCACACTCATGACATACAGCCTACAAGGAACAACCTTGGCTCCCGACTGCTAGGGCATTCGTACGAACACTTCTTCATGAAGCAACGCACTGCAAATGGAACAGACTGAGCACAGATTCCAGTTACATCCAGCGGAGACCAGGGGCGCTTTGTGTCGGTCATTTGATAGTTACAGCAGCTGGACAACTCATCCGGCAGCACAGAGACGGTGGTGGCGGCACGTCTAAACAGTGAAACGTCTGAAGACACACGGCAGGAAAACAAGGGCTCTGTGTGGAGGCTACAGCCGTCTGTAGCAGTCCACAAGACACCTTTTTCTCTTGCCTTAACCACATTCATTTAGTAGGTGGCTTAGGAAAGGATGGGGAAATGTATTCTGACAAGTTGTCAATGCACAAGTATAAATAATGCAACTAAAAACAGACATTTAAAGGCCTTTTGGGTGGGGACCCAGGACCTCTACTCATAATTTATTAATGTAAACATAAACAGCACTTTCTTTCAAGCCTTTTTGCAGTAGCACAGAGAAGCTGCCATTGCCCTGATTGCGTAGAGAACAGGAGAGTTAAATGTAACATGGGTCATACGTATGGTAATTTGGGGTGAAATACCTGGTTCCTACCACCTTGCCATACATAATCACAGTTATGCTAGGTTCTAGCTTCATGGTACACATCAGCTTTGCAGTTTTCTAGCCTAACTGTTGTCAACTTGGTCCAAAGCACTGAATAAAAAACTGAATAAGCAGTCTTCTGATGGTGAGTCAGTCTGGAGGTGAGAATTCCTCACTTTTCAAACTTACATAACAAACGTTGCTTAGCTAGCCTACCTTCATATCAGAACTGGATCATTTGGATGAGTTAAGGACAGCTACAAAGTTCACATTGTTGTCCTTAGCGCATCACAGAGTAAAAGGGATAGTTTGTCCAAAATTCCTATTTTTCTGAATCCTGAAGACAGTCATTTTTTCAAATAATCCCTTATTCAGCTCTGTCCCAGTCTGTAACTGGCGTTATTAGCATTGTCCGAATTCATGAATAGAAACAGTTAGTCCCACTATCGCAAAGCTGCATTGCACGCAGAAAACTACTCCAAAATTCTTCAAACTGTATTCAGTAATCTGTCACGGTAGCATCGATTTGTTTAAATTGTACACTGACGAAACAGCCAGCATAATTGTCTGAATTCAAACTGGCACTAGCAAACTATTTCCTATAGCCACCGGACACAGCTTCTGTTCTTCGGCAGTGATGTCATCGAGGTGAGCGTGAACTTTAACCTCAACAAGCGAACATGTGAATACAGGTTGCTTTGCCTAGTTGACCCATTTTCATCAGTGGACATCAGAATAATATTTGAAATTATGGAAAATGCAGTAGTCATAAGACAGGTACAAGGGACGTGGGAGAGGACACTGTAACCTCATCACCAAGACGACATATAGCCTCCAGACCCCAAACACAATGAATGCAGCACTTCCCCCAGCTCCCAATCACTGAAATACTAAGTTCAAGAGTTGGTGATAGCTTTCTAACGTTCTTTGATCCTAGCATGCCTTCCGTGTTTACGATTTAGCTTATCACAGTCTGTATTATTGCTATATTTTTTGCTCTATTTCTTAATTCTTACTACATAGTTGTCGGGTGCCATGTCACAAGAATTTCATTGTGCAGGATGATGTTGTGTTATTCGATGCATTTGATAAAGAAAGTTTGAAATTCTGGATTTCCTTTGGATTAACTTCTGCCTGATCTTGACTACTCGGTTTGCCTGTTCCCGGGAGTTTTGGTTTGAAGTTAAATTCTACTGCAATTGGGACAATATATCTGCCTCTCCCGAGTCGTAATGGGGGAATCAATGGAGCAACTTCGCCAACAAGACATACAAATGTTGCGAGAAACATTTTACAGTGCATCGTGACCTACGTTCACTTAGAAGAGGACTAAAGGCGAATGCAATTCCATCAAGTTACTCAGTTCAACTCTTGGAAACAAAACAGATTATAAGTAATACTTCTGACTGCTATGTTATAAAACACAAAGTACACATTGCCTCTGGATTTTCTGGGCAAGGGTTGGGGATTAACGTGTTCACCATCGCCCCCCCTTTAGCTGCTGTACAAGCTTCTATTCGGTCAATTCATCATCGGTGTATTATGGTTAGAACAAGTAAGGCTCTATCCCCTGAAAAATGTTCTTCCTGCTCGTATTCAGAGTCAGACATAATATATATGTATTTTCCTTTCTCTCTCAAGCAAATAAACTTTGACTGTGCGAGGTGAATATCAAAGACGAAATAGGTAACTGGCTTTCTAGCTAGTGAATACTATAGTTTACTGTGATGTATACACATATTCTTCCTGAAAGAACGTGTGGATTGATACAATTGTGAACAAAACCTACCGGTAAACACAGGAAGTACCGTTTATTTGACATGAGAATTATAATGCGAAAATTAAAACTTTATTTAGAGGAATACAACATTGTCATGTTCTTTGAGGTAAACAGCACCACTTGTCTTTGATTGGAGTGTTTGAGTAGTTTGCCACTTGCAATTCAGCTTTGAAATAGGGGGACGAACGTTTCCATTCACGAATTTGGACGATGCTAAAAATGCTAATTACATACTGGGACAGAGCTGAATAATGGATTGTTTGAAAAAATGACAAGGTGTCTTCAGGATCCTCTTTTGGTGAGTAGACTGAGAAAAATATTATTTTTGGAAAAACTATCCCTTAAATGTTGTCCTTAGCCTGTAGCAGAGTCAAATGTTTTACGTACCAATCAGGTAGGTAAGAAACAGGTTGTGGACCTGCTGTCCAATCCAGGCCACTGTCACCAGACCACTGATCACTGACGCAAAGTACTGTGGGAAGACAACAGGAAGTTACATCACAAACCAGGAAGCGATACAGCTATTAGTTTAGTTAAAACTACCGTTAAACCTGTCCCATTAGTTTATTTAACCAACCCATTTACCTAAACACAGCACATAACCATCCCCTAATCCATAAACCAGCCTTTAACAACAACACACAGTACTTCCCTGCTGTATTTATTGCATGCTCCCTAAGCACATTTAACACAACTATGTAGAATTTTGCAACAGGAAATTGCAACAATTTCTATACATGGGCTGAAACCACAGTTTCTCTCTAGGGGTGGGAAGGAAAAAAAAGAAAGGAGAAAAGAGACTAAAAGACAGACCCAACCAAACCATTTCAATAGATGTATACTCCAAGTGTGCGTGTATTTTTTACCATCTTGGGTTTCTCCTCCTTCAGGGCAAAGAGCCTCTTCCACCAGCCAATGACACGGCGCTGAGTCTTCACCAGGTTACCACAGATCTCATGGAAACGCTGCTGCTGCTCTGAAGACCTGCAGAAGCACATAGAAGCAGGACAAGGTAGAAGAGGAGTTAAACTACACCCTGAAAAGGGACCACATACTGGTCATGTTTCCCAGACATGGATGTTTTAGGACATATTCATGCCACAACAGTCACATTGAGACATCGCTCTATAGTTTGGCAACAAAGTATATTTTTGTAAACTTGTGAAATTCTAAATTGTCCTGACATTACACGTGACCCTTCTACGAGAGAAGGATTTGGACGAGGTCAGTGCACTCCACGAGCCTTGCCCATCCCCAGATCCGCTGGCCTGATACATTCCAGTCATGAATGTGAATGGAAAACTGCACCCAAATAATTACTTTGGAATATTGTCCCAAATACACTTGTTAATGTGAATAGGACCCAGGACTAAAAGGTGTCTTTAACGTAGATACAGATGGTTGATTAGGAGTACACCCGGCCTGCGTCCCAAAGCGGACATAATTCACAGTATCAGGCAATGGAAAAGGGTAACAGTCTTAGACAACTTCAACGCGTGAAACCTTGCGACATCCAGCATGTCTCCTAATTTCGACACACTCAGAGTAAAGGCTAGAGAGAGGAAGAGACAAAATTGACAGAGCAAGAAGCGTCCTTCTTCACCGCTTAGCTAAAATGACCTCGTGTATTTCAGGCTCAGGTCACGACATGGCCTGACGCAGCAGTGAACACAGATACACTAAAACAGAGTCAGCATGTGCGCGTGGGCATGAAGGTCCTCTGTCTGCAGATCCTCCAAATGTGTGACTGCAAAGCACCATGTGTCCCCAGCCGAGGGGACACATTTCAGGCACACCCACCCGTAATATCATATGGGCGTTTTGGCAATTGTGGTGGGATCTCCACGAGGTCAGCCTACTCCGCATGTACAACACTTCAGCCCTGCTGGGCAAACAGTGATACTGCATGAGTTTGCTTGTCAACAGGAATCACTGAAAACAGTAACTTCCGCTGGTAAACTGGCGTTCCTGTAATCGTTTGGCATAAGAAGGATAGACACACCCCTAACATCCAGAACGTGGCGTTGCCTGGGTGGACAGGTGACAGCGGGCTACTGGACATGGTGAGAACAGGGGCTTGGAGGTGACCTCTGCCGACATCTGATCAGCCCACCAACGTCAGACTCCGGCTAAGGTTGCCAACAGCCGAGTCAGGATGGGGCTCTGGCTACGGACACGAGGCGTCACTCATCCCTGTCCTGGTGTCCCCTTACCTACCAGACTACCCAAGGAGAAGGGTAGGACAGGGAGTGAGAAAGATGTAGCACATGTCCACTATGCCATACTGTCCCCGGTGTAAAAGTGGTAGACTAAATAGGGAGTGAATTGGGACACAGTGCTACACACAACACTAGGAGACACCACGTGTTAAGGAACATCTTTACAACGTGACAAAGTGGGGCAGGCTGTTGACATTAACCACACCCATCTTAAACCCTAACCCCCGCTCACCCAACAAGCCATTTAGACTCCCACCCTGTCCTCCGGCCCGCCCCCCCCAGTCTCCCACCCTGTCCTCCGGCCCCGCCCCCCCCTCTCCCACCCTGTCCTCCGCCCCCCCCTCTCCCACCC
>JACXGI010016185.1:0-16253 GCA_016801175.1 Esox masquinongy | reverse complement strand
TCTATCAAAGATACTTCCCAATCACCTTTCAAATCTATACCTTTGGCAAATTTTGTGGTATAGCTCGAACTCGAATTGTTTGGATAGACATGTCTCGACGAGTTACTGGGCAGCGTTATGTAGAAACCACCGTCACCCATGCTGATCGCCGTCAATGTAAATGACGTGATCGTGAAAACCCCGGAGTTTTATCCAGTTTCTTGGTCAACGACTTGTTCCGATGGTATCCAGCTGTTGAATTTCTCAGGCCAACCAAGCCATTTCACAAGACTAATTTTCTTCCTTCTGTACTTTCTCATCCAGAACTGCTTCCACTTTTTTATCCTTAGCCACGATTATTTTCAGTAATTCCTGTTCATAAAAGGTCCCAACTATCACATCACCATCGTAATCTTTTATTCTATATACAGGAGGTACCCGTGGAATGCATTCTGTTATTGTAAAATATTCATCTGTGTACCCTTTTGTAAATGCTCCTCTCAACTTTGAGAGTCTCACAGTATCCCCAACCCGGAACTTGTAACTTTGATTTTATTTCTTATTATTGTTGTACCATACAGGTTCTTGAGAACTAGTCTAACATTTTCTTCACAAATGTCAGCAGGCTTCATATTAATACACCGATGGTAGCTATGGTTGTATCCATGAACTAAATCTTGAATAACCTCAACATAGCGATGAGTGTTGGCAGCTGTGAGATACCTCCACATTCGTGATTTAATGGTTTTATTAAATCTCTCAACGATACTCGCTTTGACATCATTTCCTGTAGCAAAATGTTTTATATTGTACTTCATTGACATTTCAAAATGGGAATTAAAAAACTCCTTCCCCTTGTCCGTTTGGACTTTTTGTGGTGTTCTTCCTTCTTTTAATATGTCTTGAAATGCTCGCTTTACCTCGCTAGCGCTTTTATTTCTCAGCACACAAATCCATGTGTATTTGCTTAATACATCTATACATGTTAACATAAATTTCATGTTATTGTTTTCCGCGCTATAAGCACTCATGTCAACAAAATCCAGCTGAAATTGTGAATTTATATCATGAACAATAACTCTATTTCTTTGAAAATATATAGCTACAGGCCGGTGTTGCGTGTATGTATCCTGGGCGAGTAGCCAGTCATCCGCCTCGCCATTTTTGAGGATCTCCCCGGTTTTCTCCAAGTACGCTCTTTTCAAAACCTCTCTACCCACATAAGCACCAGGGTTTGCGGGGTCTTAGTAAATACTTTTCATAACCCGTTCAGACATCATAGAGCATTCGGGCAATAATGAGAAGTAATACATGTTTAACATCGTTTTATTTGAGTTTTCGAAATTACACATCATCCAAGACATTCAGAAAAGTTACACAAACATTCAGATTTCTGCTGGTTACAAAATCTGTAAACAATTTAGAAATACAATCTACATCCACAGCATCATTACTCAGCAATTTTATGACACAAACATCTGTTACATACGTAAACAAACATAACAGATGCCCAATTTTCAAGCCGTTGTTGTCAACATTTGAAAATGTTAGAAGTTTTTACATGAAGTTGTTTATAGCTGTTGATTCAACACCATTTGACAACAATTGCTGCTAATCATCAGGTGTGTTCCTGACCGTTTCCATATGATTGTTCAGATTATTAAAACATTTTATACTGACATGGTCTCGGTTATTAAAAGGTCTACAACCATCAACACTGCTCTTGATAGCTTTGTGCATCAACTGTTTAATTGCTAAACCCACATAGGATTTGTATATATACATGTATACATGACAACTGAAGTTACCCATCCTTAGACAGCAGACTCTTTGCTTACATCGCACCAAGACGCCACTACGTCGCATACTGCATCCTCATTAAATTTATCCATGTATTCATCCCTGTTCTCACTCAGTCTCTGTGTGATGTTCGGCTCCAACTTGAGGTCATGCAGAAAGTTCTCAGCGGCCACGTGAACAACAGTAAGCGGTGCATGAAACCCCGATGCGTTCAAAGCCTTGACCAACACGTTTCAGTCGCGGTGTTAAAACTGTCTCCACGATGTCATCATAATGGGTCTCAAAAAATTAATCAGGAATCGAGCTGTCGGGGTTCCGTAGAAGGCTTCAGCGTTGTCATCCCAGGCGTCACACAGCCAGTCCTCAGCCTTGGGTTCTTCAGTCTCCGGTCGGTTGTATTCTTGAGACATGTTTCGTAAATTCTTCCGACTGCTTGATAGTCACAGGCGGTATGTCTGTTTTTATGCTATGTTGAGGACTGTGTTAGCTTAAGGTGGGGCTTCAGGGTCTTACGTCAGTCGAACAGTCCGCAGTCGCAGTCACAATCTAACCCGCTGACATTTTCCGGAAATAGTTCCAATCTAACCGAGTCATACTGCTTCATTCCCTCGACAACTTTAAACAGTACATCTACCGTATTATGGGTGCCCTGTTTTGGCCCCAAATAAACCACATTTCTAAAGGTGTTCCATAAACCGGCATTAAAAACCACTTGATCAGTCACACCAGCCTTAAACTCTTGGCTTTCGGGTAATTGGTAAAATGGGTTGAAAATGTATCCACCGATCCGACCGTTATCCAACTTCCAATCCTGTGCCAACATATCCTGGTGCAGATGATGGATTCGTGTTAAACTCTGCATCGGTTTCTTCGGTGCTGCCATGTTGAATGCATCTCTGCTGTCCATTTGTAATTTCTTACCAAATCGCTGAGCTTAAGTTGTTAGCTTTCAACGGTGTTTCACCCAAAACATTGATCGCCGCACAATCCGCCATGTTTTGTATTGTGTAGGTAAGTTTACTCAGACAATACTGAATGACCATCTCCGTTGTCTGCGTGGTTTAAATACACAGACCACACCAGTCATCCCATAAAACATGAAAGGTTAACACCCACCGGTTGTAGGACATCTGTTGTACCACTTGTCAGAAGATAAAATTCCGGGGGGTTTATAGAATTGCTAGACCCTGGCACCCTTTTGTTGAACACCAAACATCATGCCACTGACACAACACTTATTTATGGCCTGGGAATTTAACATTCCCTAAGACCCATTTGTTAATCATCAAACATAACCCACCTGTTATAACACTAGTCTGGGTTGCTCATCAGTCGTTGTAAAACATCAAACATGGACACATCAATGCAATCATAAATTACAAATTCACCGGACATGCATACTTCATTCCGGAAGTCCCGCCCTAACACACGTCATACAGGAAGTCCATACGTCACACCGGAAGTCCCACCCAGCAAACCGGATGTCCCGCCCAGCTGTCAAATCAATCTGGAAGCCCCGCCCACTAGGGTCATAAATTACCATTCTTACACAATATACTCTACATTTACTACTCCCATCCATAGTCTTTATGCTGGCCCTTCAGGATATGTGAGACCCCACCCACTCTATCTGGAGCACCTTTTCCGTGGCTTGCTTCAAAGAAGCTCCATGTGCCTTTCTTGAAGTTCTTCTTGAACAAGTGTGCTCAACAATTAGATATACATATTCTCCTTTTGGGCCATCTATTTTTGTCATTTTGCACATTTTCTGCCTTTCTTACAAGGTCGGCAGTCTGCCAGGCCCTGTATTGCCCTTGCCATTCTGCCACTGATGTCGTTCTACCTAGAACAGACATTTAATTTAACCTGTAATGGTATACCACAAATGTACCCTTCACACTAAAATGACTCAGAATCCATGAAATAATACAAAATGCTTAAATATGATGGGGAAAATTTGACTCTGTTACTTATTGTCAATTCTGTTATCATTAAACTGTTTAAAACATTAACAGAGGTGATGGTATAACAGAGTTGACATTTTCTACCATTTTGACTTTTGACCTTAACTCCATGTGCTAACCTCAAACGAGATACCACATGACATGTCTAAAAACAGAATTTCATCGATTTTCATCTTATTATTGTTTTTATAAAATTGAATGAGAGATTCACTGCGATATCACAAAAAAACAGATTTGACAAATAATGAATCTACTATTAGTGTATCCTCAACATTTTATGCAAAGTAATGAGAATAAGCATGACATACCTCACTGCCGTCCAGATGTTTGCCCTCAGAGGAAGTGACATCAATGGGTGCAGGTCACATGCTTTTAATATGAACGCTTTGGAGATTTTGTGTTTTTATAACAGAAGTAACAGAGTTGACTAGAACATGGGGACAGACGCCGGGGGGGGACACCGACGCCCAGTGTGGAGTGAGTTCTGCCTGTGGTGCCAGGAGAGGAGGAGGCTCCGCCCCAGAGCAGGACGAGGCGAAGGGATGGAGGGAGGAAGCTCCACCCCCGAATCAGGACAGGACGCTTTGCCCCCGTACCTGCACAGGGTGCCAGAGCGAGAGAAAGCTCCGCCCCCAAACCAGTACTGGGCGCCAGAGCGGGAGGAGTCCGAGGAGCAGGAAGCACAGGGGAGCAGGAGGACGCTCCGTCCCCGAATCAGTACGGGGTGCCGGAGCGGAGGTAGGCTCCACCCCTCAGACAGGACAGGGCGCCGAAGCAGAGGGAGGCTCCGTTCCGAAATCTAGCGAACAAGAAACCATATGTACACATCTCCCTTGTGGGAGATGTGTACATATGTGCAAAACCACGCCCCATCACATGTTCATTGGTCAATAGCATCCAAGTTTTTGACATAATGGCCTGGCTGATGTAACTGATATAACTGACAGAATTGCAAAATTTTAGTTTTTTTTTTTTTTACATTTTATAAAGGTCCACATTCAGAGCTTTGTAGTGTTATATAATACAATCCTGTTTGATAAAGTTATGGGAAAGATATGCTGCTTTAAAAGTTGATAATCTGCTCTACTTAGTTCTGAGAAAAAAGGCTTGAAAGATCCACACTTGCCAGAGAGCTGGTCTTTGTTTACGCCCATTCAGTGTAGTTCACACCTTTGTAAGGTCTGTCTCAAGCACACGCTCTAGTTCACACCGAACGTCCCCAGAACGCAGCCTACTGGTCTCCCGTATTCATTACACTCTTAGGCCTTAACCCCACCCAGCTATTTAAGCATTCAAATGGGGACACTCTTGCCTTGTGCTAAACTGCTCTGGTTGGTCTCTAAAACACACATATTATATCAAACCAAATAAAAGTCAAGTTTTTTCACATGCACTTGATACATCAGGTATAAACAGTAGAGTGAAAGGTAAAGATATCCTCTGATTACATACAAATCCTTTTGGTCTGTTGACGTTGTTTACTACGCTCCTCCGAGTCAGAGAGGGTCATGGCATCATTGTCCTCCAGAAAGTATTCTGCCACAACTTGTTCACACTCAGATTTGTTGACAACGGCAGCTAAATTCAGGGCAGTGATATGGTTGAGAGCTCTAGCAACGCGTTCGCACTGGTCCATGTTTGAAAATTCCGGGGTCACAATGATACAGACCAAGTAGTCGCGTTATGACAGAAGCCGGTGATTTGATAGGCCAATCAGAACTCAGTATGTAAGCATGTCCAGCCCTTCATTATCTCAGCCAATCATGTCTAGCAGAAAAAGTCCTGAATTTTCCTGGTTAAACAAGGGTTTGAGTTTTACATTTTATTCGTATTTACACTTCGCATACTAGTTTGTTATTAAGTCACATTAAATTTCACATCTTCAAGAAGGCATTTCTGCAAAAAAGACAAAATGTCCCAGAACATGCCTTTCTTTTTACAAACGGCTCTCCTGAAAAGTAGTGACGTATCATAAGCCCCCGTGCCTGAATTCTGTCACAATTGTGCTAGCTAGAGCTAGCTGGAACAATAATATGCACATTTTGACGAGTTTGCGAAAGGCTAGCTAAAAGGCAATATAATTGCTTCTTCTGGGCAATATTCGCTTATGCATTACGTTTGGTCAAACAACCCACAATGCATGTTCGTTTTTCTTAACACTTTGCAGAGAACACTAGGTTTTAACACAATTTTCCAGCAGGAAATGGAATCAAGGAGTGTCTGCTCGTACACCACTTAGCTAGCTAACGTTAGCTTATTTCTCTCCCCAAGACTTTGGAGAAACCTTCCTAAAACATATCTGCACTCATACAAACAAAATAAACAAGAACATCGAATTATTTTCTACATAATATAATTGTTTCATGACCAATCTAGTAACTTACACATAGCTTTCCTTGACTTGATGGTATGTAAGGGTTATCGGATATTTTAAATGGAAAATGCACCTTTAATTATTTAATGTTAATTCTAGTTGAATGTATGAATGAGAAGCCGAAGACACAATTTAGTTAATAAATCATTTACTTAATATTTAATGTATAAATTGTGCGTAAAATATACATCAAGCATTATTATTAGTGCAGGTTTAAAATAATTAGTATTATTATTTCAAAATGATTAAATAAAATATTTTTGGGGGGTAAAAAACAAAAAGTATATCTGGGAGATGTGAAATGTACCCCAAATTCTAGAACTAGCCAGATGCATCTTGGGAGTTCTGAGTAGGCTATCAAGGCACCAGCCTCTAACAGTGAGGGAGTACACTCCTTCGGAAGAAGACCTCCGAGTCTTGTCAGGATAGAAGCCAGCCACGACTCCACCCTGACCCAGAAAAGGGCACTGAAAGCTGTCAATTCTATACCGGCTCTCCGGTGGGATCACCTGAAACCATTTTGTCTGTGGGTTTCTTGGGGATCTGAAATAACAGGCTGCTTTATTGGCCCCTTGGACATGTATTCATGGTGTGTGTGTGTGTGTGTGTGTGTATTGGATTCTTTGTTTAAAATTCCATGTAGATTATTTTCCCGGGGTCACTACCCACATGGCTAATATGAATGAAGATCTGGCTGCTAGAAAACAATTAGCTACAAGGCACAAATTTACAAATTCAGGATCAACCACATTTGTTATTCAAAGAATTTATTTGTATTGCAGAAAAAGCATTGTTAGTGGGGATTGAACAAATCGTTATCATAGCTACAAAATCAACATCCTAGAATAGAAAACATAGGCAATTGTCAAAGAGTGGAAAGTGGCATTAATTCAATAGGATGGTTTTGGTGCTGGCGATGTCCTCATTTTTTGCAACACCAGCCGCACCACTTTCTGTGGCAGCAGTTGCAGCACCAAGAGCATGAACGCTTGAATCTCGGATACACCTTCATCCAAAATGGAAGGAAAAACACAGGTGAGTATTATTGTCGAAATCCTCACTTCAAAACCACAAAGCACACAGCACACACTTAAGCCCTCCCTAACGATTCACAATCAAAAGGTAACAGGCAACACTAGTGGGCTCTTGCTATTCCATGGGGGAAACGCAACCACTTAGATTTTAATTTGCTGAAGGTAATTAGTGTAATTCATTCACTGGATTGAACGTACATGCACATCCGGGAACCCGCTGCCGGATTGTTCCAGTTCCACAGCCGGAGCATAAAATGCTCCCTCCTCCTCAGGTCACACATGCAAAGACATGACAAATATGTCAAGATCGACCTCTAAAATCAATGAACACAGTACAGAAAGAACATCATATTTCACAAATTAAGGGTTGGTGTTTGGAGGTTAGACTTACCTCAGCTGTGCTTTCATGGATGCAGATGCAAACTACAACCACCGCCACTGTAACTGCAACACTGAAGCCCTTCATTGTTTGGAAGAAAAGTGATAATTTTTTTCAAGATTTGGAGGAATTGTTCTATTTTGTGCCAGGTTGTAAATTATTTTCCAATGGACAATACTGAATACAGAAGATGAGCCCAAAAGAAGTTAGTTGTCCTTTTGCTGTCAGCAATAGAAGGACTTTCCTGTTTTGAGGTTCAAACTGTGTTGTATCGGTATTTATATAAACTTCAGTCATCGTTGTGCAATCCTGATCCCCAGGTCACTGAAGCACATTCACATCAACAATAAGTTAATTGCAGTTGGATTTTTTTTCACTTTCAGGTATTCAAAAATACGACTTTATATCTAAAACATATTTCGATAGTTGTTTGATGTGTATAGCCTATTTGATAATACCAGATTTTAAGCAAATTTCAATAATTCCCCAAAACAAATCAAGTTCATACCTGCACTTCATTCAGGTAACACAACATTGCTGTGTTTGCTGGGGGAGTACAAAGTATTTTCAAACATGTCCATTTCTCTAATAATGTGTTTCATAATACCCATAGCTCAGTAGAAATGACATAGTAATTCTTCAGATTTCCTATGTTTTATTGCAGAAGTGTAAATATTTAGCGTGAGTTGTGAATGAACTGTTATCGGAAGTGTAAGGCTGGCTGCACAGCCTTTTATCTGACCTGGGAAAACCCCACATGAGAGAGGGAGCCATTACAGTATACATGCTTCTGTCAAAGGGACATAATTATATTCCCTCCAATGGAATAACTTGCCCTCCCTTTGCAAGGTTTTGATTTGACATATATATATATTAGTCCCATATTATATACATATAGTCCCATATTATATACATATAAGGAACTGGTAATATAATCGCTTTTAATGAGGTATCATTGTTGAAAAGAAAAGAGGTGCAAATATAACACTTAATTCAGGTGTTTCAAGTGTTATTATAAATAAAAGAATATCAGACGGCATTCATGTAGTGTTTATCAGACTTGAAAAAAGAGCAGATTTCAGTACAGTACAAACAGTAAAGAAAGTGAGACAGCCCTCAATATATTTTTTTCTCCAGTCAGACCACAATCCCCTCCAGCTTGCCACACCCAACCAAGACAAATAATGACAGTAGCAGGATGAAATCAGAAGTGTAGAATCATTTTATCTGCTCAGATACAACCTAAAGCCTCTAAACACAATGGATTATGCACAAAACATGCTCCATTGTCTAAATGGTTCTTTGATATGATTAAAATACCCTCAAATTAATGCTGACAGTCTGCAATTTTACCCCATAGCTATTGGATAATTTAAATTTAAAAAAAAATAGTTTGCGATACTCACTATAAGTCTGGTCTAGTTTACTTGTATTTTGTTATACAAAAGAAAAACAACACTGTAGCCTACTGTTCTATCCTACTGTTCTAAAGGAAAAGAGGTTGGCAATATTTTTGTTTGCTGAGTTAGAGACACGTTTTCATCCAAAAATATTTGGTGCCCAAATGTGGCAGGATAATCAGCTTTATGAAACAAACACACACCATATTCCAAGGTTTAAAGGGAAACACATGAATGGGTAAAAGTGTCCAAACGTGGTAGACCATCTACCCCAACCATAAGCACTATTCACCTCATCCCTGGAGACCTCAGTATCTGAGGCGAGAAACCATCAGGAATAAGCACCACATAACCTCGGGAAGGTAGCGTGCGACAGTTAAGATCTTTACCTGTTACTCCATAAAAAAACATTATCTGACGTATATCTGTCCACAAATGTCTTTCATTAAAAAACTATTGTACTAGAAAACACTGCCTTTCACTACCCAAATTCAAATCATTGCAATTCTAACACTCTCAACAATTGTCATGGTGTAAACTAACAATCATAGTTATTCAACAACCAATCAGGAAGTTTGCATTAACAAAACGTACCACAGGTAAGCTCATTGTGCTTTAAAACAATGGATGTCAACATCAAGGAGAGAGGAAGAGGAAGAATGAGAGGGGGTGGATGAGGGAAAGGATTAAGAATAATGACCTTTGCTAAGGTTTATGCCACTGAACTTTACCATTTGTGTTGGATGTCAGGGGTTTTGTCCATATGTTGTGAGGTTTTGAGAACTGTGTTTAAGTTAGAGATTCGTGTAAGTTGTATACAACTGTAATTTGTTATTATTAATTATGCCCAGTTCACAGGGATGCTAATAATGTGAGGGCTGAGGCAATCTCCTCTTCTGCCTTTATTGAATAGCACAAGTCAACATGGGCGCTTCCTCATTTGAGGAAGTTGGATTCCTTGTTCGTATCCAAGTGGATGTAATGGAGGCAAGTTGTGTTATACTGCCTCCAATGGACAAGAGGTTGGCAAGCTACCTGGCTCCTCATACTAGCCAAAAGGTACACCTGAGTCCCTTGTTTCCCAACAAGCAGGGCCTGTTTTCAAGGGATATTTTCTGGCGCCTAAGAAAGGCTAAATGTATGTGTCCTTAACAAGTATGTTACAGTCTACAAGTTGAAGATGCTCATAATACACAAGCTGTAACATTCAGGAAGTCTGCAAACACAACAAGATATTGCTTCATAATATCTGTTGAGTAGATGATTAGATTTTGAGCAAAGATTGTTGCAGTTGGAAATTGCATAACCAAAGGTCTCAGAGGCAAGCCATGCCTGACTCTCGTTTTGATCATTAGTTCTATAACCCTTATTCCCAAAGAGTGAGTGAGATAAAACACTTATTTTGTCTTGCACGATGTTATTCGATAAAGAGCGACTCTAGATAAGAGTGGAGTATGACAGTAATCATTTATCATTAAGAAGTGTTAAATTAGTGCAGGAGAATGTAACTTTTATGCTAATCTATAGTCTCTATTCTGACTCCATATTGTCTGTAAATATACATCATTGTAAGTGACCATAACATGCAGGTTGGGTATCACAAGCCATACTTTACAATGGCATGTGTTCCTGGGACTCAGAGATGACAAGTCTGGTCGCTTAGACTTACGTATGTATGTGTAATAATCACTAGCTCTACTGACAGGCATGGACATACAGTGGATATAAAAAGTCTACACACCCCTGTTAAAATGCTAGGTTCTTGTGATGTAAAAGAATGAGACAAAGATAAATCGTGTCAGAACTTTTTCCACCTTTAATGTGACCTATAACTTGAACAATTCAATTGAAAAACAAACTGAAATCTTTGAGGGGGAAAAATAAAGAATAAAAAACTCACAATAACCTGGTTGCAAAAGTGTGCACACCCTTAAACTAATACTTTTTTGAAGCACCTTTTAATTTTATTACAGCACTCAGTCCTTTTGGGTAGGAGTCTATTAGCATGGCACATCTTGATGTGGCAATATTTGCCCACTCTTCTTTGCAAAAGCGCTCCAAATCTGTCAGATTGCGAGGACATCTCCTGTGCACAGCCCTCTTCAGATCACCCCACAGATGTTCAATTGGATTCAGGCCTGGGGTCTGGCTGGGCCATTCCAAAATGTTAATCTTCTTCTTATGCAACCAAGGTTATTTTAAGGTTTTTTATTTTTCATTTTTCCCCCTCGAAGATTTCAGTTTGTTTTTCAATTGAATTGTTCACATTATAGGTCACATTAAAAGTGGAAAAAGTTCTGACATGATTTATCTTTGTCTCATTCTTTTACATCACAAAAACCTGGCATTTTAACAGGGGTGTGTAGACTTTTTATATCCACGGAAGGTTCCCAATTACTCCACCAGCGTAACTGAAGATGAACGAGGAATTGTAATCTATATTTCAAAGTCATGCAATTTATTCCAATCAAGTAATAGAGTTACAATGCATCACATGGTTACATACTAGCAATATTCAATGTCCTCCTAAATCATATAAAAGTCTACAAAATATACCATAAATATACTTTGCAGAACAACTAGTAGAGATTTTCACCTCCATATTCAACCTTTCCCTGTCTCTGCCTGCAGTCCCTTCCTCCTTCAAACAGACCATGATCGTCCCGGTACCGAAGAAATCTCCCCATTACCTGCCTAAACAACAACCGCCCTGTAGCAGTGACCTCCACCATTATGAAGTGCTTCGATCGGCTGGTCAGAACTCACACCTGCTGCACCCTTCCTGACACCTTGGACCCCTTTCTATTTGCATACCGCCCCAATAGATCTACGGACGATGCCCTCACCCTGACGACACACAACGCCCTCTCCCACCTGGAAAAAGGCAACACATACGTGAGGATGCTGTTCGTGGACTACAGCGCTGCATTCAACACTATTGTGCCTGCTAAGCTTGTTCCTAAGCTCTGGCCCCTGGGACTTCAACTTTATAGTCATTGAACAAGTACAAGTACTGTACAGTACTACAAAATGAAGTTTGCGTCTAACCAGAAGTATAAATAGAGGAGGGCAGAAAATTTACAAGGATTAAGTATATGTATGTACAAGTGGAATATAGAGATGTGCAATTAATGTCTGCTCAAATATTTGCATACCCTGGCAGAAATTGTGAAATATTGACATTGATTTTGAAATTATGACTGATCATGCAAAAAAACTGTCTTATATTTAAGGATAGTGATCATATGAAGGCATTTATTATCACATAGTTGTTTGGCTCCTTTTTAAATCATAATGATAACAGAAATCACCCAAATGGACCTGACCAAAAGTTTACATACCCTTGAATGTTTGGCCTTGTTACAGAAACGCAAGGTGACACACACAGAAAATGGCAATTAAAGGTGAATTTACCACACCTGTGGCTTTTTAAATTGCAATTACTGTCTGTGTATAAATAGTCAATGAGTTTGTTAGCTCTCACGTGCATGCACTGAGCAGGCTACATATTGAGCCATGGGGAGCAGAAAAGAACTGTCAAAAGACCTGCGTAACAATGTAATGGAACTTTATAAAGTTGGAAAATTATATAAAAAGATATCCAAAGCCTTGCAAATGCCAGCCAGTACTGTTCAATCACTTATTAAGGAGTGGAAAATTTGTGGATCTCTTGATACCAAGCCGAGGTCAGGTAAACCAAGAAAGATTTCAGCCAAAACTGCCAGAAGAAATGTTTGGGATACAAAGAAAAACCCACAGGTAACCTCAGGAGAAATACAGGCTGCTCTGGAAAAAGACGGTGTGGTTGTTTCAAGGAGCACAATACGACGATACGTGAACAAAAATGAGCTACATGGTCGAGTTGCAGGAAAGAAGCCTTTACTGCACCATTGCCACAAAAAAGCCTGGTTACAATATGCCTGACAACACCTTGACATACCTCAGCTTCTGTCACACTGTAATTTGGAGTGACGAGACCAAAATAGAGCTTTATGGTCACAACCATAAGCGCTACGTTTGGAGAGGGGTCAACAAGGCCTATAGTGAACAGAATACCATCACCACTGTGAAGCATGGTGGTGGCTCACTGATGTTTTGGGGTGTGTGACCTCTAAAAGGCACAGGGAATCTTGTGAAAATTGATGGCAAGATGAATGCAGCATGTTATCAGAAAATACTGGCAGACAGTTTGCATTCTTCTGGACGAAAGCTGCGCAGTGGACGCTCTTGGACTTTCCTGCATGACAATGACACTAAGCACAAGACCAAGTTGACCCTCTAGTGGTTACAGCAGAAAAAGGTGAAGGTTCTGGAGTGGCCATCACAGTCTCCTGACCTTAATACCATCGACCCACCCTGGGGAGATCTCAAAAATGCGGTTCATACAAGACGACCAAAGACTTTGTGTGACCTGGAGGCATTTTGCCAAGAAGAATGGGCAGCTATACCACCTGCAAGAATTCGGGGCCTCATAGACAACTATTACAAAAGACTGCATGCTCTCATTGATGCTAAAGGGGGCAATACATAGTAGGGCATGCAAACTTTTGAGCACAGCTGTCGAGGAAGGCAGAAAATTTACAAGTATTAAGTATATGTATGTACAAGTGGGATACATAGTGGTGCCGTTGCAGTGGCAATTCTAAAAAAAACAATGGCATTCTGAATTTGCAATCGAGGCAAATTGAAGGAGTAGGGTAGCATGTGCAACTGAAATGCAGGGATAGCAGCAATGAGGTTCCCAAGGTAGACATGTGTATGTAACAATTGAAAAAGAAAGTACAGTGGCAGTTCTAAATGTGCAATGAAGGCAGTTTTAAGGTGCAAGTCGCCATGTGCAAGTTAAATACAGGAATAGCAGCAATGACATATACCTGTAGACAACTGAAAACTTCCTTATCAGACTTTGTAAGGCAGTGACAGAGTCCAGTAGTACAAAGGGTGGATATGGTTAGTGATGGGTCACAGAGTTCAGCAGGGTTACAGTAGATAGAAAGAAATTGTTCTTGAGCCTGCTGGTGTGAGAACGGAGAGACCTGTACCACCTGCCTGATGGAAGGAGGGCAAACAGTTTATGGCATGGATGTGAGAGGCCCTGGTAATGCTGCGCGCCCTGCGCAGACACCGCTTGTGCTGGTGGTCTACGATGGCTTGGAGCTGGGTACCCGTGATGTGCTGGCCGGTTTTCACCACCCATTGCAGGGCCTTCCAGTCGGCTACGGAGCAACCACCAAACCACGCTGTGGCGCAGTTTGTCAGAATGCTCTCAACTGTGCAGCGGTAAAAGTTCTTGGAAGACAGGCAGGCCTTCTTCAGCCTCCTCAAGAAGTACAGGCACTGACGCGCCTATTTGACCAGGACTGAGGTGTTGAGGGATGAGGAGAGGTCCTCGGAGATGTGGACACAGGAATTTGAAGGAATTTGAACACACGTTCCACCTCAGTGCCATCGATGAGAACTGGGGCGTGACTGCAGCCTTTAGATTTCCTGTAATCCACAATGAGCTCCTTGGTTTTCTTTGCATTGAGGGCCAGGTTGTTATCAGCGCACAAGGCACTTGACCTCCTCCCTGTAGGCTGATTCATCATTGTGGCTGATCAGGCCTACCGCAGTGGTGTTGTCTGCGAACTTGACGATGGTGTTGGAGCTGTGTACAGGAACGCAGTCGTGGGTTAAGAGGGAGTACAGGGGGGAGCTCAGCATGCAGTCTTGTGGAACAACAGTGTTCAGTATCAGGGTGGAGGAGGTGAAGTTGTCTAACCTGACAGACTGGGGTCTGTTGGTTAGTATTGAAGTGTATGCTTGTTATGTTTAGATTGCAAAAGACCACCTTGTTATCCGTACACAGGAAGTTACGTTCATTCAAAGCGCGACAGAAATTAGCCAATGGGCTTACAGTACTGGGATGTGTATTCTGTTTGGGATGTCTATGAAGGTGAGGACAACCGGAAGTTTCTTTGAGATTGAGTGAGATGAGATTGAGGTGGTAAGACATTATGTATGAAGACCGTGTCTGTAACCTCATGAATAATACTAATGCTGCAGTAAATAATTTAATTACTTTCTCCCTTGACGAACGGGTACGCGATCATTATTTCAACCACTATACGGAACGGCTGATTTCTAACATTAGGAAGTCCAGACTTAACCTCCCTTTGCAATTGAATCCTGGACTTCCTGACAGGCAGACCCCAGGAGGTGAGAATGGGCAACCTGACCTCCTCTGCACTGACCCTGAGCACCGGAGCCCCCTAGGTTGTGGTCCTGGCTACACTGCACCAGGACAACAACCTCTGTCAACGTCTGTAAGACTAAGGAGCTGATCGTGAACTTCAGGAAGAAGCAGAGGGGTGTATATATACATTTTTTGTACTAACAGATGATATAAAATATCAAGACCCTTTCAATAAAGAACTCAAAAAACAAAAATGATTTAAAACTTGATCTACATTAAAGGTGCCTTACGCAACTTAATGACACCTATCGGCAGTGAGTTGTATATCGGTTCTGTAACTCCATTAGGATCTGACATTGTCATTAAAACTATGAGCATGTTTGAAGCTGTGTCACTCCCAACCATCGATGCTGGAACAATGAACACAGACTTTCGTTTCAAATGGGGTTAAAGTTGATGGGCCTTTTCCATAACTATGGAACACAGAATAAAAAAAGTTAACAGATAAACCAATCAAAACATCATCTGGGCTATCTATTGCATTAGATGCATCGCCATAATTCAGAGACTCGTTGATGGCTATCTAGCGAACATGAGACCATAATTGCGCTAGCTGGAACAATAATGTAAGCAAGCAAGTTTATTTATATAGCACAATTCATACATCGAAGCAATTCAATGTGCTTTACAAAGAAAAAAAAAAGAAAAACAAATATAAAAATCCAATAACATAAAAACAAATACTCAAATTAAAACATCAAAACAAATAAAAACAGCATAATAATAAAAATACAATAAGAAAACATATAAAGATTTAAAAAAAGATTAAAAATGGGATAAAAACATAGGAAGCTATGAGGCTAAACAGTGTGGTAAGTTTAAGTGCGTAGGCACGTGAAAAGAGTAGTGTTTTTAACCTGGATTTAAAAATGGATACGTTTGGGGCACATCTAAGATCTTCTGGTAGTTTATTCCAGTTGTGTACAGCATATGTGCTAAACGCAGCTTCTCCATGTTTAGTTTGGGCTCTGGGCTCTACTAGCTGACCTGTGTTCATGGATCTAAGAGCCCTGCTCGGTTTATATTCTTCAAACATATCAGAAATGTATTCGGGTCCTAAACCATTCAGAGATTTATAAACTAAAAGC
>JACXGI010016184.1:0-16259 GCA_016801175.1 Esox masquinongy | reverse complement strand
TGTTCTTATGAACCGCCGTCTTTGAAATTTTCAGGATGGAAGCAACCTGACGCTCACTGTATCCCTCTGCCAGTAAAGCCAGAATTGAACCCTTCTTTTCCTCACTCAAAGCTTTTCTTTTCAACTCTTTTGTCATGCTGAATAGTTATTTTTTTATTCAAATTACCTTTGAGGTACTACTTGCACTGTTTTTGCCATCCGACTGGTCTTATTGCAAGAGGATAGTGATGACCACAGCAGTGGTTTTTATTCTTTTCCTCATTAAATTAGATTTGGTTCAGGTAATCACCTAATCAGTACCTTAATTAAAATGAGGTGTGCCAGTGTTGGAATTTAACAGACACTGGAATGGAATGGCTGCCATACATGTAGAGATGCTGATTTAAGAAACATTAGGAGTGGTCTCTTCATTTTTTCCAGAGCTGTATATATATATAAATTATATATCATTATCCAGCCAACCTTATTAATATATCATATTAACAAATTGGATTATCTTATGGTGTACATTACTTAGCCTATTGTTCATGCAAACAACTAGCTACATGAATGTATGTCCCGCACCAACATTAAAAAAATTACAACCAAAAATGACAGTTTATTCCTGTGTCAGCATGAACAATGGACATGGACAGTACACAATATTAGTTAATACATTTGTAAATCATTAATAAAGCAAGGTTTAAGGGTTAACCGTTTGTTTGTGTCTTTGTTTATCATTCATTCATGTTATCTGCTGTATTCGTTAATGGTAGTATGACAGAAAATGACTAACTGGTCTGAATAATTATTTGTCCTGTCAGATTGATGTGGTTTTTTTTCTTTTTTTTATTTGTTAATGGGAGTTAACGAATACAGCAGCTAACATGATTGATGTCATTTGAAGGCAGAAGCGTTCGGTTTAGATCTTATTTTTAAAAAAAAAGAAGAAAAAAAACACATCAGTCTGACAGGACAAATAATTATTCAGACCAGTTAGTAATTTTCTGTCATAACATAGACATCTGAAAAATTGTATGGATTAATACTAGAATAACAGAAAAATTTTCCATCTGTGCTACAAAATGACTTATCTTTGACAGATGCATTAATCACTGCATTGTACAAAGATTTTATCTATAACAACTTCATCATCAGGGGCAGGCTACGACCAGAAATCATCTCTGGAATTTCTCACACAATGGCCCTATATTCAAAGGCACAGCATAGTATAATATACAAACAGAAATGCATGGGTGTTTACTTAACATTATGAGAAAAGCAGAACTAAACCAAAGATAGAGAAGAAAGCACAACAAAAAAGAGGAACAGCGCAAAAAATGATAGAAGAGCAACAAACCAAAAAGAAAACCTGAAGAACAGCAGACCATTTTTGGTTGAGCCCCACTACCTATTTTATTCCTTGAGGGCTCCTAGATTGCACATATTGTTTAGAGTACATCTGCCCAACACAGCCACAATGTATACTGTACATTGTAACTGCTACAATGGGGAGATATATTGGTGGAGATCTTCTGTATATTAGCAAGACATTTTGCAGATACAGAATGCATACATTCTATGTTCTACACTTACACATTGTTTATGCCGGCCAGACATCAACATTCCATTCTGATGTCAGAATGACCCCTTTGCTTTGCATTTTCTAATGTCAGCAAAAGTTGTGCATGCTTACTTAACATGAACAATCTCGTGCAAAAAAAAAAAATATATACAGAACCACGAAATCTAGACCAGCACTTCGGTATGTGGAGTTTGGGTATATTTTTGTGATCTAGATATTTGTATTTTGCCATCTTTGAGGAATAAAAACTAAGCCAAGAACTATTAGTAAAATGTTAGAGAACAAAGTTCATACACATTACCCAAGACAGCCTCACCACAGACAGCATTACCAAAGACAGCATCACCACAGACAGCATCACCAAAGACAGCATCACCACAGACAGCATCACCAAAGGGGGTCAAAACTATTACCATATCCATAGTCAACTGGGCATTTAAAAATCTGTTGCAGCCAAAGAAGCAGCTATGCAGAATGATGTTCTGCTAGTAGGCAAACCTGACAGTGGGGTCTTTCTTCCAAAAATGGAATGAAAAACCAACAAAAGATTTCTGTGAGATTTAAAATCAAACTTCCTACAATAAAGTTCATTCCAAGTGCTTTACCAATTAAAAGAGAAAGTCCAAAACTTCTATATACAGTGGATATAAAAAGTCTACACACTCCTGTTAAAATGCCAGGTTTTTGTGATGTAAAAGAATGAGACAAAGATAAATTATGTCAGAACTTTTTCCATCTTTAATGTGACCTATAATGTGAACAATTCAATAGAAAAACAAACTGAAATCTTTGAGGGGGAAAAATAAAAAACTCACAATAACCTGGTTGCATAAATGTGCACACCCTAAAACTAATACTTTGTTGATGCACCTTTTGATTTTATTACAGCACTCAGTCTTTTTAGGTAGGAGTCTATTAGCATGGCACATCTTGACGTGGCAATATTTGCCCACTCTTCTTCACTCTGCAAAAGCGCTGCAAATCTGTCAGATTGCGAGGACATCTCCTGTGCACAGCCCTCTTCAGATCACCCCACAGATGTTCAATTGGATTCAGGTCTGGGCCATTCCAAAACGTTAATCTTCTTCTGGTGAAGCCATGCTTTTGTGGATTTGGATGTGTGCTTTGGGTCGTTGTCGTGCTGCAATGTGAACTTCATCTTCAGCTTTCTAACGGACGCCTGAAGGTTTTGTGCCAAAATTGCCTGGTATTTGGAACTGTTCATAATTCCCTCCACCCTGACTAAGGCCCCGGTTCCAGCTGAAGAAAAACAGCCCGAAAGCATGATGCTGCCACCACCATGTTTCACTGTGGGTATGGTGTTCTTTGGGTGATGTGCAGTGTTGTTTTTGTGCCAAACATACCTTTTGGAATTATGGCCAAAAAGTTCAACCTTGGTTTCATCAGACCATAATACATTTTCTCACGTGCTTTTGGGGGACTTGATGTTTGTTTTTGCAAACTTCAGCCGGGCTTGGATGTTTTTCTTTGTAAGAAAAGGCTTCCGTCTTGCCACCCTACCCCATAGCCCATTCATATGAAGAATACGGGAGATTGTTGTCACATGTAGCACACAGCCAGTACGTGCCAGAAATTCCTGCAGTTCCTTTAATGATGCTGTAGGCCTCTTGGAAGCCTCCCTGACCAGTTTTCTTCTCGTCTTTTCATCAATTTTGGAGGGACGTCCAGTTTTTGGTAATGTCTCTGCTGTGCCATATTTTCTCCACTTGATGATGATTGTCTTCACTGTGTTCCATGGTATATCTAATGCTTTGGAAATTCTTTTGTACCCTTCTCCTGACTGATGTCTTTCAACAATGAGATCCCTCTGATGCTTTTGAAGCTCTCTGCGGACCATGGCTTTTGCTCTGAGATGCATGACTTCTATTTAACATGAGTTTGAATGTGATTGGTTAATTCTGAACACAGCCAGTTATAAGAGGGTGTGCACACTTATATAACCAGGTTTTTATTTTGTAAGGTTTTTATTTTTCCCCCTCAAAGATTTCATTTTCATTCAATTGTTCACATTATAGGTCACATTAAAAGTGGAAAAAGTTCTGACATGATTTATCTTTGTCTCATTCTTTTACATCACAAAAACCTGGCATTTTAACAGGGGTGTGTAGACTTTTTATATCCACTGTAAATAAAAAAGAAAATATGAAAGAAGTGTAAGCTATTGCCTGAAGTGTATATACTACTGCATTGTGGGTTTGATTCTTGCCTACTGCTATGTCACTGTCAACTAAGCATGAAATACTCTAAAATGTATTGTTATGAATTAAAAGAATAAAAAAATCACAAAACAATTGTGGTTGACAGTAGGGCTGTCACGATATCAGATTTTCACTACATGATTATCGTGGCCAAAAGAATTCACGGTAATGATATTATCGCGGTATCTATAGAAAATACAAAGAAAAAAATGCTGTTGAATTCATCTTTAACTTTGTTTAATGTGTTTTTTTCCCCTCTTTTTTGGCATATGAATTACACTCAAAATAAGCGTGTATGGAGGTGGAGGGAGTCTGTAACCATAACTGTACAAATAAAAAAATAAATGCATACAAAAAGAACAATTACACTTAATGGATAGTGAAAAGGCAACCAGATGAACTGATAAAATGATCCACAAGGCCTAACACTGAGAGGAGTTTTTGGATAAATACTAAAAATGTTTGCCTAGTGAATAGGCTACGAAAAGGCGTTAATTCAGACACTAGTGTATAAGTCCAGTGTATAGGTCCAGACTCGTAGTTAAAGCAAATGCATCGTTTGTTCATGAATAAGCTATGGAAAAACCGAGAGGAGTTTTTGGAAAAATACAACGTCCTTTTTTCCATGTGAATGGGCTACTAAAACGGCGAGTCTTTGCGCATCTCTCCCGGGGGTTCTAGTGGGGCTAATGAGTTGATTTCAACGCCAGTGCATAGGTCCAGTCTCCTTGTTTAAGAACATACATTGTTTGTCTATAGGTGACATGAATAAGGTATCGAAAAACCGAGAGGAGTTTTTGGAAAAATACAGCTTCAGTTTCACCTAGTGAATACAGTATTATCATATGTGTATTATTAACATGATATCAATATTTAATTTTTTAAATATCACAGTTATCGTCATTACCAGTGTATCGCGACACCCCTGGTTGAGAGAATAAAATGTATGCATCTGTTGCTCCAATCGTTAGGTCTAAGCATTTGTTTTTTTTATTTTGGATCCAACCCTATGGTACAGTACAGTCCTGGGCTGACCGATGGTAGACAAGTAAAGAGCCCGTGACTGGAAGGAGAAGCTTCCTTAATAATGCTGCGTAGTCTCGTCCGGAATTGCTAGATGTCCTGGATATGTGGTCCCAGCGATGAGGCGCTGGAATGTCTTCCCAAATGACTAGCGGGCCTTGGGTGGGGTGAAGAGCTGTTCTCATACCAACCCGTGATGTAGCCGGACAGAATTGTGCGGCAATAGTGTTTAGACAAGACAACAGATCGCACGACACATTTCTTTAGTCGCATTAGGGAGTTGTCAACACTGGTGGCATTGATGAACCATGAGCGAGTCTTTGGTTTTGAGGACGCAGAGCAACCAAAATCTGATGACTCGGTCTACTGCAGCCTTGTTAAAGTTAATAAGGGGCATGTCAAATCCTCTGCTTCCTGAAGTTGACAACCATCTCCTTTGTTTTGTTAATGTTCATGGCACCAGAATGCCAATTTGCTTACCTCCTCCAAGTAGGCCTATTATGCTTGTTGTGTTTGTGGTAATAAGGCCTAAAACCATTGTCGACAAATTTGATAATGGTGTTGGTGTAGTACAAAGTCAACACAATCATTGGTGAACAGGGAGTAGAGCAGAGGGCTTAGGAGACCCCCCTGGGAGATCCCAGTGTTAAGAAGTGAAGAGGTGTTGTTGCCAATCCTCACACCCTGATGTCTGCCCCTCCGAATGTCCAGTATCCTTCTGCACAAGGTGGTGTACGAACCCAGTGCTCTGAGAGAGTTTTGAGAGGACAGTAGTTTTGAATGCTGAACTTCAGCAAATGAACAGCATTTTAACATTCTTTTAACTCTTCTTGGTGTGTTGTGGCAGTGTGAATAGCGGTGGAAATGGCGCCCTACATAGAACTGTTGTGGTGGCAGTCAAATTGTAATGGGTTCAGTGATCCTGGCAAACTCTCTCTAATCTGGGCTATGATTAGCTTTTCAAATCACTGTATGATGATAAGGGTGAGAGTGATGGGGCGATAGTGATCTGTGTTCTCGACCCAATCTTCTACACTTCCGTCTCTTCGTAGTTTCACTGTCTTAACCCAATCTGGGAGGGAGTTGCTTGAGGGCAGGGAGGAGGAACAGGGAGACATGATCCGATTAGATAAATGGGGGATGGCAGTTCGCTTTTTATACATCCTTTATGTTAGTACACATATGTTAGTGATATTTTGAAGGTGTGTTCCAGATTTTCTTAAAGGAGAAATTGTATGTTCAGCCATCAAGTGTTTCCATAAGGAATATCAGAAACAATGTTATCAGGACGACACCAGAATCTACTGAGCACGAATAGGCCAGGAAGTAATCAACTTTTAAATATTATCTTTCCACAATACCCTTTATACAACCACGTTTCCAAAAAAGTTGGGACGCTATGTAAAACGGAAATGAAAATAAAATGCAAAGATGTGCAAGTCATTTAGACCCTATATTCAATAGAAAATTGCATTGATTTGCACATCATTGCATCCAGTTTTACTTGCATTTTACACAGCGTTCCAACATTTTTGGAAACAGAGTTGTAATACAATTAGAATCTTTGTTCTTTTGTATGGTGAATATCCAGCCAAAACGTAAAGACAACATAATTCTCTCGGCAACTAGTGAGGAAGGCATTTTAATGTCAAGTACTCCTATATTGGGTGGGCAGGAGTTATGAATGAGGATGCATGCCCAACCTCCTTCACTAATCAGAGGCAGCCATTTTGTCAGTGTAATGTTTAGTCACCATCTTGACTAGTATAACGTAGTTCAGTTAGTCACAACATATGGACTGAAAATTAAAATTAGTTTCTCATGAATTTCTGTCAGAAGAAGGCATATACTGTATAGAAATTGTCCTATCATTTCTGAGGAATCTAGTATGCTAGAATGATAAGAGGACAGGTACTGTAGATGACTTTGATACCACTTTCTTGGGCATTTCTTAATCAACTGCAACAAAGACTCCAGAGAGTCTCTGCATGGTGGTTGATGCAGTACCAGTACAGACGCAGACCTATCAGATGGTGCACACAAGCTGATACTTAATTTAATAGATGATATCCTGTCAAGTGCTACAGTAACGTCCCAACTAGAGGTTAGCAATATGGATCATGAGAGGTAAGCCTGATTATTTTAAAGGCTGTCAATGCTTCACAAAACAATTTGGAGATATAATCTCTTCCATCATTTTTAATTTCTTTATTGTAGATAGCAACATTATCTTTTCAGAGATGGCGGAGAACTTCTTCCTATGATTACTCTTCCATTGATTGGTTTGTTAATTCCTCCAAGGAGGTTTGCATTTGTGATTAATCCTCTTTCTTTGATTGGCTAACCAGTGTGAATGGTTGTATTTCATTGGTAAAAAGTAATTTACTCCAATAAATCATTACATATGGAGGGTAGAAAAGTGGCATGTCTACATTTTATTTTTACAGCTTTTCAATTCTCAGCTATTTCAGTGGTAAGATGACTACTAGCGGTAAGATACATACCTTTCAACAATACACTCCAATGTGTTGCATTGTGGGTGTCAGTTTTGAATCATACAGTATTAGTTCAACAAATTTACATCAAAGTACTGTCACCATTGTGGACTTAATTGAAAAATGCAGCAAAGGATTTTTTGAATGCTGGAAAAAGCACCTTGATCAACTGCCACACAGATTTAAACTGATGTTCACAGACAAGGTCTGACAGCTCCATCTCGCACCATCCATTGGCAACTAAATGAAAGAGGGTTGTACGGTAGGAGACCCACTGCTGAAAGACAGAAATAAGAAAGCCTGACTGCAATTTGCCAAAACACACCTGAACGTGTCACAATCCTTCTGGGAAAAACTTATGTGGACAAAATACACCAAAATAGATATTTTTGGCAATGCACACCATCTCTATGTATACAAAAAACAAAACAAATCATTCTCCTACATCAGAGGTGGCACAGTTATGTTTTCGGGTTGCTTTGCAGGAAATGTGTGCCTTAAAACATATGCACTGCATCATGAAATCAGGAGAATCTTGACAATGACACCAAACACACTACAAAAAGCAAATGGTTCAAGACAAAATGCTGGACTGTTTTGAAATGCTCAGCAATGAGTTCAGATTGAAATTCTATTGAAAACTGGAGAGATCTAAAAACAGCAGCCCTCAAATCTAGGAGAACTGGGGGGTATTCCATCAACGCCACTAATGAAATCTGCGCTTAACTGAAAAAGCCCGGCTTGAATGAACGCCAACTTCCACTTAAGGCTCAAGCCGTTCCATTAACACAATCTAGCTGTGTCTTGTCAATGTTTACTCAAACCAGGCTTGAACAAGCTTGCATTGTGCACGCGCACGGAGTACATAAGCAGTCCATAACAAGCGATCATCGAAATGAAGATACAATGTCGCAAAAAAGAAGCTAAAACTAGAGCGGTGATCTTCTGAACAGCGGAACAAACCCTGCTGATGGGACTTTATGAAGAATTTAAAGGAGTCATCACCAAAAAGGGCAATACTGCCACAATTGACAAGGAGAGGGAGATGGCTTGGCAAAAAATTGCTGACAGATTAAATGCATACTAGCCTACTTATTGTTTAATTTTTAATAAATGAACATTCAGATCACTAGATAAGTAAGACTGGCTATATCATCAGGCTAGATGATATCCAATTTATGATCAATCAAAATTATGTTGTAGGCTAACTTATGTGAACTGACATAACTACAATGCATTTACTGTTAATTTGCCTAATTTGGTGAGGACTGAAGCTTTCTGACCTAGTAACCCTTGGCCTATATTCACTCTCTGAGATTATATCTCAACAGGGGCCAAATGAATGGGCAAAAAAGAATGTGGCAACAGCTTCGATATTAGATGTCAGGCAACGTCCATCGCAGATCATCTGACAGCATAGAGGGTGACAAATGATGTGGCACACTTTGCTTGGCAGAGCCTTCATTTTAAATTGCTCAGTATGGCTAAGAAGAGTTGATGCAGTGGTGTCTTTCAAAATGTAAATTCCAGTACTTTGGGTCTGACATAAGTTAAAGTTAAACATTATCTCTGTACAGTACAGTTACTGTGTTGTGTGAGGCAGACATTGAAATTGACATTTCTGTGAACAACTGCCAGGGTAATGGGATTTAAATCCAAAGAAGTGTTGACATCTAAACTTATTTGATCTATTTTCACAGATGTGCACATTTCATCCAAATACAATTACTACTATTCTGCCTGACAGTGTGTGGACAGATGCCTCCAGTAGATGCCTGTACGTTTAGGCTATAGAAAGATTTCCGATTGACATAGTCTGCATCCACAGGTCCAGATGGGGACTGGCATGGACATAGGTACAGTCTATAACATTGGGGAAGCCTGAAAAAGAGGATTACGTTAATACAGAGGCTTGTCAACCTGTAGGCTACTTTACATTTACTTTAATCGTCACATACCAGCAATTGAATAAAATGCCTTCTTGATTCTTTATGTTTCAAGATGACCAGGGAGAATTATGAAAATATTCAGGTACTGCTTTAGAGCAAGACATACCCTTATTTCCTGGCATGCAGTTGCCTTTGTAAGACATTCTGCATCACTAAAACTGTACAAGAATATCCCACATGCAAAGAAATGCATAGCTGTACAGACAGACTGAACAGTGGTCAATGCTTGGCTACGTTGAGTGTGCTTCCAGCAGACTGCATAGATAAACTTTGCTGGACCTACTGAACCTGTACCTCTCCCACAGATACTCATCAGGGAAGCCCAGTGGAGAACTTCTGTTTCTGAAGACCCTTGGGCCTGGTGGTGTAAACGCTTTGTGTAGAATCTGAGCACCTTCATCCACAGGGTTGTTGAGGAATGGACATGCCATATTTGGTTGCAACTGGCTGGTTTTAGATACACTGCTTATATAGGCGATCTCAAATCGCATACTTGCATACTATATAAAACGCCAGATTAGTATGCAAGAAGATTAATGACTCAAACCATTGTCTGCTGAAAATAGTATGCCAAATGTTCCCGGAAGGTCTACTATTTTTGGTGGATTTTCGAGGTATGCATCCATGCATGCTTTTTGCGGTAATATAGACCACAACTACTTGCGCAATGAAAGAAGATGGGTTTTCACGATTCTCTCATTTTTTCATTTGACGAAAAAGTCATTTATTGTCACCTTGATAGTTACTGCATCAGTGTCGAACGTTGTTGCGCCCTGAAATGAAACAGCTTTGGCAGTGTAAAGTTCGTCTTCAGTATCACAAACAATTGCTCAACTCACATGACTATTCCAAACAGTAAGATATTAATATTCATGGCTTATAAGCTTTTAAGTGACAGTGGCAAAAGCCATACAATTCATAGATGCTACTTGTGTTGGATGTAAGCTTCATAAGAAATGTTAGTCAGTTTAACACAATGCTTGATGGTGTCTAGCAAAGTGGTAAGACATGCTTTTCTTGTTCATTTTTATTGATATGTTCTTTGAAACTAAATTAAACATGTCAATTCATGTTTGGTCACAATGACAAAAAAAGTCTGAACTTGTGTTTCCGAACACAGACAGGACAAAAGTGATGCGAGCAAGAAAATACACAGAACGGTCTTCTGTTTCCGCCTGTTGGGCATTCTTTGAAACACAGCTAAATTAAGCTTGACAGTTAGCCTGTGAGGGAGCAGGCTAGTTCAGAGGTATAAGTAACCTTGGTTACTGAGCAGGGACTCCTATAAGCCACAGTAATTGAACGGAACTCTCACTTAAATTAGCCAGACTAATCGAAATAAGCCTGGATTTTTCTTTATCTGCTTTGACGAATACCCCCGGAGCAGTTTGCATATGAAGAGTGGGCCAAACTGCTAGTATAGTCACAGGAAGCACATACATAGTTATAGGAAGCACTTGATTGCAGTTATTTTGGTCAAAGGCTGTACTACATCGTTTTAAGTCTAGGGTGGCAAGTTTGTTCAGTGTCATTTGTGTAGATTCTGATTTAAAAGGATATAGGTTCTTAATCAAAACAAAAGTTTTCTGATAACTGAAAAAATAATTGCAAGACCAAATACTTAAGTCAAATTCAACTTATTTTTAAAAGACAATGGCCCTCATGAAATGTGCGTACGATCAAATTTGATCTTAAAATGATTGTAAGATAATTTCACCGATAGAGCTGTTATTCATCAATATTATCTTAGCCGTATCCTTATGATCAAACGCACGTCTGGTCGGAGACCGCGTAAACCAACTTCAAAAAATAAGATCATGCTTGATTCGCAATAAGACCATCATTATCACGAAAAACAACAATCGTAACAGCCTCAGTAACAACAACCATAATTATAATAATAGGGAGGTTAATATAAAATAAGATGACGAGGAATATAACACAAACAAACGTACCACAATATTAAATATTGTATCACTACCGTAGGCTATTATTTAATTTATTTATTTCACTTTATTCTGCATTTTCTCTTTTATTTCTGTTGTTCACGCATTTGTAAGTTTTTCTGGGTCGAGCAGTTACCCTAACGATGGCAGAGCTTACTCTTTTAAAGGACCTCGGCTCTGGGCGGAGTCGCAAGTGTTCTGTAACCGGGCTGATTTTGTCATGGATAATGACGAATGGTTAATTAGCTGTTTCAGGCTCTAATTTATGTTGAAATCTGTCAATTCATATGTTGCTGATCGCCACACCCGCATAAATTACGGTTGTGTCATATGTAAATAAGGACAGGTGCAGCGCATTCTCATGTCCACGGCTTTATCCGAGTTATCAATATGCGATGACATTAAACGCTCATTAAGACCAGGTGCGACAGTTTCGTGAATCACACTTAGAGATGATCGTAAGTCTCTCCCAACGTTCGAATCTGAGATCTTTCATAAATGAGGGCCAACGTGAGTTATTTGAAGAAAGTGCAGTGATGTCAATACTGGCTAGGGATGCACCGATACCGGGCCGAAACTGGGCTCATGTACTTGTACTCTTAGAAATGTGCCGATAATATGCACCGGTACCACGTCATGGAAACATTAAGCAAAACTCGATGGTTGTGTCGGCTCTAGCTGCTTAAGTATATAATATTGAACTCAGATTGGTAGAGCGGGAAGACGGAGATGCCAGCAATGACACAAGTAAAGCAGAGTGCGAGCTCTGCTCTGCTAAATTGTGAAGAGGAGGAAAGGAAAAACACGAATTTAACACAAGCAATTTGATAAAACATCATCAGACATAACACAGCGCAGTGTTCAAGGAGTATGCTAATGCTAGCAGTGCAGAACCACAACAACAACTAACTTTTGCAGCAGCACTGGGGAAGCGAAATAAAATGTCCAGAGACAGCCCGCGGGCAGAAAAAAAATGAAAGAACAGCTCTTGCTGAGTTCATTACAATTGATGACCAGCCATTCTCGATTGTTGATAATCTGGGATTTTGATGGTAATAGTAATTTCTATGGGAGAACACTGCATTATTAAAGCTTCATTAGTTAGGATTTTTTCAGGAAAAAAACAGGCCTACAGCATTTTACAGTTGCTCACCGGTCAGAAAGCGGTTCCGCACCAATGCCCGATAGAGAATGAAGTTCCGCGCCAATTCCCGATAGAAAATGAAGTTCAGAATAATAATTATATGAAAAATAGAATTACCTGTTCCAAAAAACAGCGCTTACTCAGAGTTTGACGTTATTCTTAGCTTTGCTAACTTTACCTTAGGGTTCCCGGTTGCTAGCTATAGAGAGCTAGTTTAAGCATTTGCTTCTTGGCAGTAGTAGACAACGGAGGAATTGGCAGTTTGGCATTCTGGTCTCTAGCTGCTCCCAATTGCGTACTAAGGCTATGTATATACAGTTGTGCTTATAAGTTTGCATACCCTGGCAGAAATTGTGAAATTTTGGCATTGATTTAGAAAATATCATGCAAGACCAAATACTGACTGATCATGCAAAAAATGTATTTTATTTAAAGAGAGTGATCACATGAAGCCATTTAATATCACATAGTTGTTTGGCTTTTTTTAAATCATAATGATAACAAAAATCACCCAAATGGCCCTGATCTAAGTTTGCATACCCTTGAATGATTGGCCTTGTTACAGACACACAAGGTGACACACACAAGTGAAAATGGCAATTAAAGGTGAATTTCCCACACCTGTGGCTTTTTAAACTGCAATTAGTGTCATCATTATTTCAACCACTATATAAAACGACTGATTTCTAACACCAGAAAGAAGCCTTTACTCTGCCAATGCCACAAAAAAGCCCGGTTACAATATGCCCGACAACACCTTGACACAACTCACAGCTTCACACTGTAATTTGGAGTGACGAGACCAAAATAGAGCTTTATGGTCACACTCACTCAAGTTTCTAATAAATCTGATCAGTTTAATTGAGTCCTGACAGTTACAGTAGTACTAATAGACATGTACATAACATAATCACTTGACAGCTGAATAAAAGCCTACTGTCCTAATATTTATTGTAGCTATTTATTTCTTATTTTGGAACATTAAGAATGATAATATGAGATACTTGGAGATCAGAAAGATTGAAAGACTTATTTCCTTGTTAGTCGTTCACCTTCCATCATTCTCAGGTGATCCAAAGTGCCTAAAGTTCCATGGGATCATCGTTTATTTCGTTCACAATTTTTTCCAGTGAATGAGATTTGAAGATCCGTGGATCATCATTCATTTCGTTCATCGTTCCTTCCAGTGAAGGAAATTCGAAGATCCAAAAGAGCCATGGATCATCGTTCATCGTTCCTTCCCATGAACAAGATTCGAAGATCCGAAAGAGCCATGGATCACCGGTCATTTTGTTCATCGTTCCTTCCGGTGAACGAGATTCGAAGATCTGAAGATCCTACTGAGATGAATCATAATTCACGATTCACCAAAAAGATTTGTTCAAAAAGAACAAATCGTTCGCAAATGACCCATCACTACAAGACAGGTGCAGTGCGTGAGTGGGAATCAGACAGTCTGAGTTTGCCATTGATGGCTGACTTTCAGTAAGTAGTTCAAACAAAGGATATGTTAGATATTTCTTTACTTCTACCACTCAATACAATAAAACACATTTATAATGGTAACCAGCCTTAATTTTTGCTGCACTGAATTACAGGCCACACTTTGTTAGCTAGCAGTAAGCTGACGTTTGCTAGCAAGCTACAGTAACATCAACCAGCGTTTGCAGTTGTTTGAATTTGAGCCAATGACAGAAGCAGAAACGTATGTAGAGTTCCTTAGCTGGCAAGGTGACAGTGTTCGTGTCTACCATCTGAAAGGCACTCAATGCACGTAGCTAACATGAGGTTAATCCAGTCAGTTTGTTTTGTGTTAGGTAGGATTCACACACAATAGCTGAATTTGCAGAGCTACTGTACAGTAGCGAGCCAACCTGTCACAGGCACCGGTAAGGATCCAAGCGCGGTCTGGGGAGGAGTGGCGAAGGCACAGACGAGCGGCAGGCAGAGTAGTAGGGGACAGGCAGAAGGTCGGGAACCGAGCGGGCGGCAGAAGTACAGTCAGGGAGCAGGCAGATTAGTCGGGGGCAGGCGGGAGATCAGAATTCCGACGGTGAACAGACGAACTGGTAGGACTCAGGCAGAATAGTCGGGAACGGGCGATCGGTCGGAACACAGGAAGGCAGGACGAGAGTCTGGAAAGCGCTAGATGTGGCATGTAAACATGAACCATTGATCTGGCAGGAAAGAAGTGGCAGGGAGTAGTACTTAAAGGGCGTGGTGATGAGGAGAGTGGGAACCGGTGTGTGAGTGGAGATTGAAGACAGGTGTGAGAAGAGGTGCGCGCAGGGATGTCATGAGCGCGGGCGCCCGCCTCTGCGCGCTCGCGGAGGCGGGGACGTGACACAACCGATGGCGCAAACATAAACAGTATTACTACAGCTCTACTTTTGGTGTCCCCCTCAAGAATTGCTATTGAGAAAATTTCATGTATTCATCCCCTCCAAATCTAATATCAGATTTTCGCCCCTGCTAACCAAAGTATGTTTTCGTACCTATGACTTCAGATATTTTCCATGAATAATCAACATTCCAAAATGCTTAATGTAAAAAATTACTAACCCTAGTAACTTACTAACTTAACCTACTCTCCCCTACCGTAATAAAGTCTGTTGAATATACAGTAGTAGGTAAAAAAAACATTGCTTTGCTTTGGGCTTGATAATTAATATGTAGTTTAAATGCTTAGGCTGCCTGTTATCTGTAGGACCCTGTGGACAGCCTCAGCCTGACGGTGAGTACAGGCATAGAACAACTGACAACCTGTTTCTGTAAAATCAAGACAGGCTGGAATATTCTGAGACCTGAGTCTGCATAGGAGTGTGTTGACTTCTCAAGGAGGTTGGTTCGGTGTGAACCACAGAAATCCATAGTACTACAAGGAGCTGTGTACACTGGAGGGCCGAGGATGTACACTATCGCAGAGAAGACAGCTGTTCGGACTAGGACACAATTTAGATTTATGTGGAAAACCTATGTACCATCTGCAAACACAGGGTGCGTTCATAACTGTGCATTTGTGTGCTGTTCAGTTCCGTTTATTTTGGGTTTTAGGTTTGGTTGTCCCCCCTACCATTTACAGTAGCTTTAAATCACCTAAGATCCCAAGTTTATCATAACTCATTAGAGACAGAGATGTCAACGACGACAGGGTGACTTGCCTTTGATGGTTCATAAAAGGTTACGACAAGCACAAACGGTCGACACCAATAACAACACACCATTGACAACACAGCAACGAATACAACTGTAGATAACTATCAATATAGGTGACAATAACAGACTTTTTCACCAAGTGAAATGACAAGAGAATCGTGGAAACACCTCTTTTAATGTCCAAAGGGTTGTGATCTAGCCAATATTACCCCAAAAAACGTGCAAGGATGCGTACTTCGAAAATCTTCCAGAAGTAGTCGCAATATAACTGTAAACATTTTTATTTTAGGCTTACTATAAAGTAGCTAGTGAAGGTGGTATCCAGCAAAGTTTCTGACTATCCTGAACAAATCCTAATGCATAATTTGTTTTGTGCTATTTCATTTCATGGCACAACAACGGTCGTTTATCTTTCATTCATGAATAACATTGATAGAATAACTAACAATATAGGTGACGATAACTGACTTTTTTGTCAAATGAAAAGACAAGAGAATCGTGGAAACTCCTCTCTTACGCTCTTACTTATTTTATTTTAGGTTTACTATAATGTAGCTTCTGAAGGTTGTGGCCAGCGAAGTTTTTGTCTATCCTAAACAAATCCTATTTTGTTTTGATTGCGGCGAGACACGGGTCCCATGCGTGTCTCTAACCACTACGCTATTACAAGGGATAGTTAGTCATTCAGTCAATCACTCACTAAGAGACATTCAGTGGGGGGACAGTGGGGGGACAGAGGAGAGTGTGTGCTGTAATAGAAGTG
>JACXGI010016183.1:0-16262 GCA_016801175.1 Esox masquinongy | reverse complement strand
ATTGCCAAGACCCTGAAACTGAGCTGCAGCACGGTGGCCAAGACCATACAGCGGTTTAACAGGACAGGTTCCACTCAGAACAGGCCTCGCCATGGTCGACCAAAGAAGTTGAGTGCACGTGCTCAGCGTCATATCCAGAGGTTGTCTTTGGGAAATAGATGTATGAGTGCTGCCAGCATTGCTGCAGAGGTTGAAGGGGAGGGGGGTAAGCCTGTCAGTGCTCAGACCATACGCCGCACACTGCATCAAATTGGTCTGCATGGCTGTCGTCCCAGAAGGAAGCCTCTTCTAAAGATGATGCACAAGAAAGCCCGCAAACAGTTTGCTGAAGACAAGCAGACTAAGGACATGGATTACTGGAACCATGTCCTGTAGTCTGATGAGACCAAGATAAACTTATTTGGTTCAGATGGTGTCAAGCGTGTGTGGCGGCAACCAGGTGAGGAGTGCAAAGACAAGTGTGTCTTGCCTACCGTCAAGCATGGTGGTGGGAGTGTCATGGTCTGGGGCTGCATGAGTGCTGCCGGCACTGGGGAGCTGCAGTTCATTGAGGGAACCATGAATGCCAACATGTACTGTGACATACTGAAGCAGAGCATGATCCCCTCCCTTCAGAGACTGGGCCGCAGGGCAGTATTCCAACATGATAACGACCCCAAACACACCTCCAAGACGACCACTGCCTTGCTAAAGAAGCTGAGGGTAAAGGGAATGGACTGGCCAAGCATTCCTCCAGACCTAAACCCTATTGAGCATCTGTGGGGCATCCTCAAACGGAAGGTGGAGGAGCGCAAGGTCTCTAACATCCACCAGCTCCGTGATGTCGTCATGGAGGAGTGGAAGAGGTCTCCAGTGGTAACCTGTGAAGCTCTGGTGAACTCCATGCCCAAGAGGGTTAAGACAGTGCTGGAAAATGATGGTGGCCTCACAAAATATTGACACTTTGGGCCCAATTTGGTCATTTTCACTTAGGGGTGTACTCACTTTTGTTGCCAGCGGTTTAGAGATTAATGGCTGTGTTGAGTTATTTTGAGGGGACAGCAAATTTACACTGTTATACAAACTGTACCCTCATTACTTTACATTGTAGCAAAGTGTCATTTCTTCAGTGTTGTCACATGACAAGATATGATCAAATATTTACAAAAATGTGAGGGGTGTACTCACTTTTGTGAGATACTCTATATACAGCTCTGGAAATTAAGAGACCACTGCAAAATGATCAGTTTCTCTGGTTTTACTAATCATAGGTATGAGTTTGAGTAAAATGAACAGTTTTGTTTTATTCTATAAACTACTGACAACAGTACTCCCAAATTCCAAATGCAAATATTGTCATTTGGAGTATTTATTTGTAGAAAATTACAACTGGTCAAAATAACCTCAAATAATGCAAAGAAAATGAATTCATATTCATTTTTCAACAACAAAATACTAATGTTTTAACTTAGGAAGAGTTCAGAAATCAATATGTGGTGGAATAACCCTGATTTTTAATCACAGCTTTCATTCGTCTTGGCATGCTCTCCACCAGTCTGTCACATTGCTGTTGGGTGACTTTATGCCCCTCCTGGCACAAAAATTCAAGTAGCTTGGCTTTGTTTGATGGCTTGTGACCATCCATTTTCCTCTTGATCAAATTCCGGAGGTTTTCAATGGGGTTCAGGTCTAGAGATTGGCCTGGCCATGACAGGGTCTTGACCTGGTGGTCCTCCATCCAAACCTTGATTGACCTGGCTGTGTGGCATGGAGCATTGTCCTGCTGGAAAAACAAATTCTCAAATTTGGGGAACATTGTCAGAGCAGAAGGAAGCAGGTGTTCTTCCAGGATAACCTTGGACTTGGCTTGATTCATGCGTCCTTCACAAAGACAAATCTGCCCGATTCCAGCCTTGCTGAAGCATCCCCAGATCATCACCGATCCTCCACCAAATTTCTCAGTGGGTGCGAGGAACTGTGGCTTGTAGGCCTCTCCAGGTCTCCGTCTAACTATTAGATGACCAGGTGTTGGGCAAAGCTGAAAATTTGACTCGTCAGAAAGATGACCTTACTCCATTCCTCTACGGTCCAGTCCTTATGGTCTTTTGCAAGCTTCAGCCTGGCTCTTCTTTGCTTCTCATTGATGAAGGGCTTTTTTCTAGCTTTGCTCGACTTCAGCCATGCCCCTAGGAGCCTTTTTTGAACCGTCCTCGCCGTGCACTTCACCCCAGCTGCTGTTTGCCATTCCTTTTGTAGGTTACTTGATGTCATCCTACGGTTGTTGAGGGACATTTGAATGAGTTGACGGTCATCTCTGTCAGTGGACAGTCGTTTTCGCCCTCTGCCGTCTGTAGCTTTGTTGTCCCCAATGTCCTTGTTCTTATGAACTGCCTTCTTTGAAATTTTCAGGATGGAAGCAACCTGACGCTCACTGTATCCTTATGCCAGTAAAGCCAGAATTGAACCCTTCATTTTCTCACTCAAAGCTTTTCTTTTCAACTCTTTTGTCATGCTGAATAGTTTTTTTTTTTAATTCAAATTACCTTTGAGGTACTACTTGCACTGTTTTTGCCATCCAGCTGGTCCTATTGCAAGAGGATAATGATGACCACAGCAGTGGTTTTTATACTTTTCCTCGTTAAATTAGATTTGGTTCAGGTAATCACCTAATCAGTACCTCATTAAGTAAAATGAGGTATGTCTGTGTTGGAATTTAACAGACACTGGAATGGAATGGCTGCCATACATATAGAGATGCTGATTTAAGAAAAATTAGGAGTGGTCTCTTAACTTTTTCCAGAGCTATATATATATATATATATATATATATATATATATATATATAGTGTGTATGTAATAAATGTATTTACAGCATGATAGTTGGTAATTCCACTATTAAGATATGTCTTGGTGTAATGCTTTGCTTATAAATGGTTGCTGTAAAATAATGATAAAATTATCATGCTACAAGCTAAATGTTATATTTGGCAATTTTGCTTGTCTGTTATTGGATGTCATGTCTCTCGCTCACTTCCCATCAACCAACTCACTTGTGTACATGGAGGAGGAACTGCACACGTTCACGTTTCAAGATTATTTGGAGAAGAGGGCCAGAGTGGGGACACCACTGGCTTTGTCATTAACTGGCCCTGTTGTTAGCCGGGTGGCCTTGTCGTTAACTGGCCCTGTCAGGGATGGGGGATGCTAGGAGAGAGTGTCATTTTCCAATAATCTGGAACAGCGCATCCTGTGTACTGATGTGCACTAACACAATGTTAAGCAGAAGTGGATTTACCATTTCCATAATGAATGCCTACCCTCCAGTGAAGCATGAGTGAACCGGCAAAAGGTTTCTGGCATGCTCTTTCCAAAAAAGTGTTTGTACCACACAACAGAAAGCTTTTGCTGAAGGCAACTACTGATTAATGATGGTTCTAAGTCGCAAAAAATAAAAATGCGTTAACGACGACAAAACAATTATTGGCGTCAAGCGTTTCAAATTATTCACACGCGTTAACCCGTTAACTTTGACAGCCCTAGTTATAGAAGATTAATCTTTACTGTGCATGCAATGTGCTGCTTTGGTAATGCCCTCTAAGTTCAGTTGACTCTGTATTGACATTTAACCCTATGGCATTTAACCCTATGAATATCTTTATCTGAGAGAGATATTCATGTGAAAGAGAGCGAAAGGGAGACGGGGAAACGTGGATAGAAAGATGGATAGAAAAAGAAAGAGAGCTGTCATTTGACATTTTGTGGATAAACCAGAGGACACTGTCTGTGAGTCAATGAGCTCAGGGTAAATTATATTAAAATCAGTTAGAATCAATCACACACACCCTCCTCCACATGGCCATTTGGAGATTGGGTTTTGCGTGGTCTCAGAGGTGGTGAGCTTGTCCTCTCATTGATTTCCCATTAAGGACAAGCATCACATTATAATATATTGAAGTGAGCAGGTCCTCTCTAATGTAGCGTTGTAACATTTCTCTCTGTGTCCTGTGAACCAAAGATAAAGGACGAATGTTTGTTCTTGTAGAAAATCTGGTCAGGCAGCTCATAGGACCCGTTCGCTCTCTTTTGTTCCATTCTGATGAAAGCAATGGAAACATCATTTATCAAACATCTGTCCCTTCACCTGGAACTGCTTAATAACATTAAGCACCATATAGATTTCCGTGTAATTTGTCATTCACAACCGAATAAATAAGATGGGCCAAACAAATTGGTGCTTCATGAAGACAAACGCAAAACCCTGTTGATGAGAGGATTACTGAGGTCTGTCAGCTTCTGTTCTGGCTGTTTGTCCTGAACCAGAAGGATCTTCAGTGGCTCTAAACCTGGGGTGGGCAACGACAGACCAGGAGGCCCGAAACACGTCTAGGTTTCCTCCTGTCCTTCGTTGAACTACCACACAGGCACAGCCAAGAGCCAAGTGTTTCTGCCCTAGAGGAGAGTAATTGTCCACCCCTACTCTGTGCAGTTCTAATACCCTGGGGAACTGAGGAGCCAAGCCAGTAAGCTGTAGAATGCTCAACTCAACCCAGAATCATGCATTTCAGGGAGGGTAGGGTGTGAGAGGAGTTAGGTCTCTCAGATTTTAGATCAGATGCGTAAGATCTAAATTAATCTGCCTCTCCTCCCTGTCGTGTCAAACGACAGAATACTATTGTACTCATGTATTGGGTCATGTGTCGGGTCATGTGTCGGGTCACGTGTTGAGTCATGTGTTAGGGTAGGCAGGTCTAACTGATCCCCAGTCCTGTGGCAGGTAATTGCCTCCTCAGACCTTCCTGTCAGTAACCGGGTTCTCGCTCCTTCATTCAGTCTATTCTCCCACATTCCTGTCCTTCAGCAACCCCTTCTCCTTTATCTACTCACCCTCACCACCACCACCACCACCTTGCCCACCTGGGATAGAACCCCCCTGTCCCACACACCCTCTTCAATATTCATTATGACATCTTTAGCAATGAAAAGTGCTATGACAGTAGACCTGGGGGAGAAGGCTTGGCTGGAAAAGCTACTTCCCAGCCCATCAGCCCTGATTTCTACCATTTAATTAGCTTCTCAGAGAAACATGGCTGTCATTTAAATGAACATGGCAATCACTTTGTTTGGCTGTTGAGATCATGAGCATAATTAGGCTGCACCTGTTAGCCATTTATCAGTATTGACTGTTTTTTTCTGAGATGGAGCTTCTGACAGCCAACTGCACTGTCTTCTTCATTACGCAAAGCATCATTCTTTTAAAATGCAGACAGTCTAGACAGTTAATATTCTTTCCGCAAAAAAAAGACTTTGAATTTTGACCAATTCTTGGAATAGCTGAGCATTCAGACTTCAGTTGAATTAATGGATTGGCATCAAGGGGAATGACATTTTACGGTGACTGTGTGTAACTGGCTGACTTGCTATACAAATGCGAAGAAGCCCGGAGATTAGGCATCAAAGGCTTTACTAATGTAACCTAAATGACAGGGGAACAATATCCAGTGACTCTGTAAGGTCATGCACAACTCTTTCTAGGGCATCCCAATACACCAACAACTGTTGTGACTTTGTGACAGTAGACAATTTGGCCGCTTTCAGTCATTTATGGAGTCTCTCGAAGGAAAGAATGTTTGTCTTTGGTGTGTATGTGTCCCTTGGTTGTCATGCCAGCAGTGAGGAGAAGGTTTGATGTCAGTTAGAAGCGATGAGGGAATGAGGGAGGAGTAAAAATGAAGGCTGGGTGGAGACACAACCAGTCTTTTCCAAGTCATTTGAACACACTGCTCTTTCAGTTTCAATTCCACTGTCTTTCCTCACATCCAGATTTTCCCCTTCCATCCCTCTCTAATTTTTGTTCTCTCTCTCTCTTTCTCTCTCCCCTCTGTCATATTGCTTTCCTTCCTCTATGTTCCCTGAGTGTGCTGTGATAACACTTAGCCACCAGCTGTAGTCATTGTGTGGACTGAGACGGTGTCAGTGTGATATGATTACCATTCTGAGGCAGTGCAGTGGCTGATTGCCTTCCCTGGAGCCTCCAGAGCCTCTGCACACTGAACTCTGCCCCCTTCGTTTCCTTCTCGTGCCACACCGCTCAAAATAGTCCAGTTGCTTAGCATCTCTACCCTGAACCGAGCGACTGAGACGTCTTTTGAGCCGTGCGTGGAACGTGCCTGCAGTCTGCTGAAGTAGATCCAACCTCCCTGTCGGTTCTGGGCCTTGCTATACCCTTCTCTGCTTCTCTGTCCAGCCACATTTCTCTGGCCCTGACCCAAGGCTGCTTTAAGAGATTAGGCAAGCCCAGAAGAGAGGCTGAAGTTACAGAGGGAAACCCACATCAAAGTGTTTTTTCCATTTCTTTTTAGAGAAGCTGCAGTCTGTGTTTAAAAGATGCTTCACCTTTGACATTTTACAGTATTACACGTTTGTCTGATAAAGCAGATCAGTTAACATCATAGATAATGTGTGTTTAGTATATCTGTTGTTAGGTGTTATTTAAACTCCACTATAAATATTTCAAACTGTCGCAGTAAACAGGAGGTTAGAGTGAATCAGTGAAACGTTGTGTCATTGTCAGGCTGGGGAGAACAACGAAGAGGCATGGGTTCAACAGGGCTCACACGTTGAGTTAACCTCTCCACATCCATTAGTGATCCCATCAGCCATAACTCTGTGTGCGCTGAGAGGACTATGGGGCTATTTCAAGCCCTCTGCTCTGAGTAAATGCCTCTGGTCCATACTGACTCTCTGGGATTAGGCCTAGTCAGTTTTTTCTCTGTAGATTCAGACTACCCTCTGTAGATTCGATGCATCCTGAGTTGTTCCTGACTGGCTGCTGTTCCACCAGACCATACTGAGCCCCTTGTGCAGCCCCTCCTCTACTGTGTCTCCATCCTGTCCTGGGTCATCCTCATCCGGATAAATTCTCAGCTTGGTTTAGAGAAAAATATATAGAATGTGATGTTTGTTGTTCAATTCAGTTGTTATTGAACACACAGATACAAAACGGAATTGTTGCTGAAATCCGGTGACACGTAAAAAAAAGTGTGCATCACTGTTTTAATGTTTAATTACTTTTCTGCAGACACTTCCCAGTCCCTGTATCTGTCCCTTGGTGACCTTCTGCCTGGTCCGGTCCCCTCCTCTCGGTCTGTCCATCAGACGGCAGAACACCCACTGCATGTTTTTACATAAAGCTGCCAAGACTCAATCTATTATTCATTCCATACGGCACACTCCTGATGATAATTCTCCCGCCATGAATTATAGATAGCAAGTTTCCTCCCCTTTAGGAGCCCCCACCCTTCACTCCCTCTGCCTCATTAGTCGTAGCCTTGTTACCGACATGTCCCGCGGAAACAGGTGGTTGCCAGGCGATGGCTGTTGTCTGGGATACCGGCATTTCTACTGCTCAGGGCCAGTGATATCTTGGAATTGATTCAGAATGTGGTCAGTTCAGTATTTCTTTCTGTTGTTAGTTGGCTCCTTGTTCAGAAGACAAAGAAAGGGAATGTGAACAATTTCAAACATTTACATTGGTCAACAGGCTAATTAAAGTGCCAATGGCCCTTAACCTATTTGACTTAGTTATGTTATTTGGTACATATGTCACTCCTTTCGTAAGGAACGAATCTGCCTCAATTACCCATAAGATCAGCAATGATGGATTTAGCATTTTGTGAAAAACACTTAAAATGCTACTCCTGTGATAGTAAAAGTGATGTGCGCAAAGATGATTCAGTGCAAAATTGTTCTAAATATTACCTGCTGCAAACACTGTCAAGACTACACACATGCAAATGAAATTTATATTGGTGACACTGTGGCGCTATTACGGGCACATGTTTATATCTATTGATCTGTTTGATTCAAACTGATGATACTTTGCGCACATTCTCAGGAATTAAAATCTAGCACCCCCACGCAATATCTCAGACACAACTGCTTTTGATTTTGAATAAAATTGGATGAATAATGTGTCTGAATATGCTGGATGAATATGCTGACTGGCTCAATGGGAGGGGGTGCTGTAGAAAACCTTCGTTAGCAGGTCACATGCAGTATCTCATTTGGCTTAAAAGGGTCACTGTGTCCTTTGTGGGGGACGTTTACTAGTCATGTGTACTAGTCTTTTTTCACAGTAAATTTTTATCTACAGTAAGCTGGCAAATATTACAGAATATCCAGACACTTGTAGAACTGTTTCCCAAAAACTTTTGTAGAAAACACTGTAGAAATATCTCCAAATCAGCCGAGACTCTTTTCCTTAGAGTCAGTCTTGGATTCTGTTCACGTTCTGACAGCTTTCAACAGCCAATGCCATTTAATTCCTCCTATAGCAAAAAACTGCTGAAAGATATGGTTTTATTGAGCTCTAAAAGTCCTCTAAATTAAATTCCTATAGTGTAAATAATTGGCATCCTTTGTTTGAGTACTGAATGTAGAAGCGGACACAATGGGACTGGTCCCCAACCCGGTTCCACCCGGATCTGTGGATCTTCAGCACACTGTTCTGCAGTGCTGTCTCTCCGGAGGCGTCAGAGGTCTACCAGACTCTGTCTCCGGGCTGGGATTCACTGGCGGGCCCGGCTACCCTTCTTGCTTGTTGTGGTTGTGTGTGGCGATGTGTCTGGAGCGCAGCGGGAGTAAAGAGGAGGCGCCAGGGAGAATGGGCGCCTACTGGGAGAAGCGTTTGTGAATTCCACGCTGGCAGCGTGTGGCATGCGCTCATTATTTCTCCTCCCTCGCCCTTTCCCTCTCTCAACAGCCCCACAGGCACCGTCGTGATGGACAGGTACACTCCCAGGAATCACTAGCGCGAAGAAGGGAAAAGCACCAAATAGGGTACCTGTCCACTTTCATTTTTCATCACAGAGGGATTATATTTAATATGCTCTTGAATGGAAGCCAATTGATGTGTTTACCGTCTTATGTCGTGGAGTTGGGCCTCTCGATGGCCTGTGACCGCGATGCCTCTACGGCAGGCGTTGACAACAGACGAGCCAACAACAGACGGCCCGCAACAATTGGTTCAGTTTTGGCAATCTGTTGCCATGTGTTCCCACAACTGAGAGACATTATGTGATCTTAGTGTAATCAAGGTATAAAAGGACGGTTATTGTCAAATACGATGTCTTCTGTACTTGGTCAATTGGTAATGTACAGAATGTTCTGGCTTCTTATACATCAGACAATAAAAACTGGCTCACAAATGAATATCAAATGCTAGAATAGATGCTAAGCCTAATGGCTGGCACACCCTTGATTTGGAAATAGTACTTTACCCTCTGGGAAAGGACAAACTGCTGTTGTTACTTTAATTATTGAGGCATTACTACACAGAGTGAGTTTGGATAAAATTGTTAGTCAGAAAGTTAACGTTCCCTGCAGCTTAGGCTCATTACCAAATAAAATGACAGATGATAAATTATGGTTAACCAACCACTTTTATCAACCTTGTTTCAAAAGACACAAAAGTTTACTGCCTTTTCTTTAAGATTGCAACCTCATTGGCTGTTTGCCCTCATGGGGTGGTTATTGAAAGTGCTGTTGGCCAGTAAACAGGAATCTAACTGGAGTCTAGAGCCGTGATTAGTCAGGTGGACTGGGACTGATCATGCTTCTGTGAGAAGAACACGTGGCTTTGTGACCAAAGCCTTCCAGCTGTAATCTCTAAATCCATCCCAAAACCGCAATCACTGAAAAACCCCACTACAGCTGTTCCAGGTCAGGATGTTGGCCTAGTATTGTATGGGAAAAGCACTGGAAAGTCTGTATTTACTCAGTAGAATCACCACTAGAGTCTTTGGGTCAGCCAAGCAAATATAACAGGAATTGTTGCAGTTGTGTTTTACTAAAATATGGAGTCACTCACACGTGTAACATTTTCAAAGAGAAATAATTGTTCCAGTTTATTGGGACATTGACCTTGCTTTCTATAACCCTACTGTTTTTATAGACATGAACGACCAGTAGAGCTTCAAGGAAGGTGACAGACCGACAGTTTTTCAGAGCAGCCCACACTCACATTATAAAGAGGCAAAGACAGGTTCTGATGGATCTAATTTCATAAAGACTGTGACTGTTGAATCCGATGTGCTCTGACACCAGCTATCAAATGGCTTTTAAAGGTAAATTAGCGTAAATCTATGACTTGCCCTATATTACCTGGGGCATATATTATAAAGGGCAGCGGCCTTGAACATGCTGTACTGGGATATTAAGAACCCGCAGCACTAGGCTAGAGTTAGTCCACCCCAATCCACCCTCTTACTCATTTGGGGATTCCATTTAATCCAGTCTCTACTCCTCATGCCCCTTCCCCTGGGAGATTTGCAGTGTGTGGTGTGAACACTCAATATGCTGTTTCCTTCCTGTTCTCCTCCGCCTCCCTCTCTCTCCTTTTCTTTCCTTTGTCGACTCTTCCCCAGGTTCTGCATTCGTTTTTCCCATCTACTGTGTTAGTCTTACTGATACAGTTATTGTATTTGACCTGAGGCCGGCTTTAGTTTGCGTTTGCTTTTAAGTGCTTCTGCACGGCTTGAGGTAATTAGGCATGCCTGATACAGTATGTACAGAAAGCTAGCAGTGTCGCATTCTTCATGTCTGGTGGTCGATAGCTTTCCAGGTGTTGGTGGGCCCCGCAAGTGGTAATAATACTTAATGCCTTGTACTGTCTGGGACCTGCGCTCACAGAGCCTGGCCAGCAGGGGAGCCCTGCTTAGGCAATATCTGGTTGCGCAGAAACAACCATGAAGGAAGTCTGCCTCGAACCTTGTTTTTTCTTTTATGGTTATTTAACCAATTCTTATTTACAGCGACGACCTTGAGGGGAAGTTACGGGGGAAGTGGAGGAATTAAGGTGAACTGTCTTGCTCAGGGACAGAACGACAGAACAGCTTTGACCTTGTTGGTAAAAGGGGTTGGAACCAGGGATCTTTCAGGGACATTAGTCAGATGTCTTAACCACCAGGCCACCTTGCTAGTGAAGCAATGACCTATAAATATTTCTTCAAACAGTTATAAAATACTTTAAAACAAATTATACAAGTTATTAAAATCCAAACATTTCTCATATAACAGAGCTCAAGGTAATGCATCATAAGACACACTAGATTCGTAGCACCTATAGATGGAACTTGTGGGATTCTCACAGGAGGCCTGGTATATTTTGTTGAATTTGTAAACTATGCTTTTATGTACAAATGTATCTACATAAATATATGTACATATATCTGTATGTCCTCAATAATTCCGTGAATTAATTTTGTGAAAATAAGGGATCAGTGTGAAGTGTTTTGGCTGTTTGCGCTGTGTTGGTGATGAGGGAGAGTGGTTTCAATAGACAGCCATGTGTGCAAGTTTTTAGACATAGTTTTTGGTCTTAGTTTTCCTCCCAGAAATAAAAACATTATTTCAAAGTTGCAGATGTTGAGGCTTCTATGCTATGCAGCTTGTGATGCCAATCTATGCAAAAGCAGCTACCCGGAATAGAAGCAAAAACAAGTCTGCTCTCCAACTCCTCACACCTTGGGCACAGAGGAGCTCCACTGGCTCAGAGAACTTTCCTGAATATCATACGCACAGTGGGGACTTTGTGTGCTGCCTGCTGCTGCTTGGCACCGTCTGGTACTCTATCTTTCCATTCTGACTGGAACAGCTAGCGTTTGTGTGGCTGTGACATTTGCTGCATTGTCTGAGCAGATGCGTGCGGTTAATGGCATTGTTGAATTGTCTTCATTGAAGAAAAGCTGTGTGTTCCTAAGGAGACGGTCGATGACACAAACACACAGAGATGCGGAGTATTGTTTCCGTCGTGAAGACAAACAGACCAATGTCAGAACAAGCCCAAAGCGCAGACACATGTCTTGAAAAGTCTCCCGACTAACAGGGAAATGCATTGAAACAGAAGGATGGTGCGTGATGTCCACAAACGCTGGTGACAGACGCAGGCCCGTCTGTCCCACCTGAATTCACCACTGGCAGCATGGCAAGTTGTCTTTGCTGCTTTATAGTTCTAGACATTTAAAAAAAAGAGGGTGCTCAGTTTCTATGTTTTATAGTGGAGAAACTAAGAAGCATCTGTGGTATGCTGAATACCCTCTGAACTGTGGGCATGCCATGCCGTGGATTGACTTCCCAGGACGGAACTTCTCTGGAAGACTTGATGTCATGAGCCACTGTGAGGCTGCTTCCTCTCTGCCTAGCTGGGCCATTGATTTTTCTTTGAGAGTGTCTGAAACGCACATGTCCCTACTAGTTACACTAGGCTAAGCTTTAGAATTGTACATGGGCGCGCGCACGCACACGCGCACACACACACACTGTTTAAAACAGAAACGCATACACATGGAAACAAAGTGTTTAACTTCCAGACTCTTTATGGGGCTTCTGCCATGGCGCTAGTTGGTCCTAACAGTCCTCTCTGGACTGGCTGGAACATGGGCTGTATAGGTCACAGGGTCCACTTTGGGGAGTCCAACAATTACCCATTCAGTAAAGGTGGGAAGACTGGCATGAGACAGCCTTAGCTTGGAGCCTTTTGACGTTTACGGGTTTACAGGAGTATGGCTGTAATGGATGAGGCTGGTTTTCAGAAAGTGTATGGCTTTAATGGATGAGAAGGTTTTACAGAAAGAATATGGCTCTAATGGATGAGGCAGATTTACAGAAGGAGTATGGCTCTAATGGATGGGGCAGGTTTACAGAAAGAGTATTGCTCTATTGGATAGGGCATGTTTACAGGAGTATGGCTCTAATGGATGAGGCAGGTTTACAGGAGTTTGACTCTAATGAATGAGGCAGGTTTTCAGAAAGTGTATGGCTCTAATGGATGAGACAGGTTTACAGAAAGAGTATGGCTCTAATGGATGAGGCAGGTTTCCAGAAGGTGTATGTCACTAATGGATGAGTCAGGTTTACAGAAGGAGTATGGCTCAAATGGATGAGGCAGGTTTACAGGAGTATGGCTATAATGGATTTGGCAGGTTTATAGGAGTGTGGCTGTAATGGATGAGACAGGTTTACAGAAGGAGTATGGCTCGTATGGATGAGGCAGGTTTACAAGAGTATGACTCTAATGGATGGGGCAGGTATACAGGAGTATGACTCTAATGGATGGGGCAGGTTTACAGGAGTATGGTCTAATGGATGGGGCAGGTTTACAGGAGTATGGCTCTAATGAATGGGGCAGGTTTACAGGAGTATGGCTCTAATGGATGAGGCAGGTTTTCAGAAAGAGCATGGCTCTAATTGATGAGGCAGGTTTACAGAAAGAGTATGGCTCTAATGGATGTGACAGGTTTACAGAGAGACACAAGGAAGAAAGGAACACTCTATACCAGAGCTCATGTTCAGTCAATATAATGAAAGAACACATTAGTAATGGATTACAACACAACATTAATCTGACAGATTTGTATATAACTTCTTCAGAAGTGCTGAGTGTAGCACGTATTTTGACAAATATATTATTAATCTCAAAGCTATGTGAATAATATTCAAGTAATTTGGCAGACACTATGATTCATTGTTTTCAATCGTTTTTCAAACTGGGCCCGTATGGGATTCCACAACCCTGGCAATTGCCTTCACCATGCTCTTACCAAGTGAGCTACTGTACCTGGAACCTAATGTAGCCATAGTCATGAAGAAGCCTCTAGGGCCCAAACCCACCTAAACCCATTGCCCAGAACCAGAGCCTTCTGAAAGGGATCCTGGTAAACCCAGAGCTTGGGCCCAGAAGCCAGGTGATCCACACTGCTCATATCAAAGGCCTTCTCTGCACAGCTAACCATTTTCATTGTGCCAGAACAAGGTCCCCACTGCTCTATCTACTCCACTTCTCCTGCATTACTCAGCACTTTGATGTAAAACAGTGGTATTTTGTGTAATACTGAGGCAAGGCAGGGAGAGGTAATGAGATTTCTACCCGGGGTGATGGCGATAGCCCTCAGGTTGTACGAAGTCTCAACGTCTTGTTTTCGATGTGTTCCTCTTAAATTACATCTCTCTTTCTTTCTCTCTCTCTCTCTCTGTCTCTCTCTCTCTCTTACTGTAGCACCACGTAAAGAAACTACATAATACTGCTGTTTTCCTTGTTTTTTTTTCATAAAGGACTTTTTTATTGAGGTGAATCTCATTGGCTACAGTAGCTAGCTCAGGTCCAGACAGCCTTTGGCTGCCATTCAGACCAACTCATTATGCGGTTGGCATGATCTAGGAGGTTGATTTGGGCTGATCTCCTGTCTCCTCCCGGTTGTAGACCCAGGCCAGCAGCCCAAGCCGGTCCCAGCCAGGCCACTCAGGGTCAGTCGCGGTTGAAGTATATGAGCAGCACCTGACAGTGTGTGACGCTCTCAACCCTCACGTACCTGCTAATATACACATAGGCACCATTAACAACCCCAGCTGCTGACATAGTGTCAGACAAGCCTGATAAGGGCCTCCTCATCATTTCAGCTCACAGCTGTTAAGTTACTCTACCAACATAACGCTGTTGTTTTTGAAGTGCCCGGCCGTGTCATAACTAGCAAAAGAAAAGTTAATTGTTGAGGTTTTGTGTCTGTTGTTATTGACAGCTGGTGCATTGTGTCATTTTTAAGCAGGCCAAGTGTGATACAGACCAAGCCAGCATCACAGACAGACTGAATGACCCACAGGCAGACAGACTGACTATTCTCGCGAGGCCATGCCTTCAAAAATCTCGTCACGTGTCCTTGGAGGTCTGGAGATGTAGTTTTTTTTTACATAGTAATGAAGGTGTGGTAGGTGTTGTGTTTGCTTGTTTATTTAGTGTTATTTACACTTTCATGTTTAAATAGAAGCCTGTGACAGGGGCCAACCCAACAAAGTGATAAACCCTGTGGTTTTGTCCCGTAGAAAGACTGTTCATTGCAGTAAATAAGAATATGTTAGCATGCTAGTGTGAAGTCTTGTCGCACTAAACATTTATGGGTCATCAGAAGCACGGCATACATCCATCTATTTTGATGGGTTTTAATCAGTGTTTTCCCGGCTATCTGCTGTCAGTGATGCAATTAAGAATATAATCTAGTGGGCACCTATTGAAGCTCCGCCCAAGCGAGGTGTGTGATTGGATTGACGTGTTGTGAGCTGTCACTGATTTCCAGTCGTTTTAATAAATCTAATGGATGTTGGCTAGGCCTAGTGTAGCAGGGCTTGGTCTAAAAGGCTAGCCTGACTCTAACACCCTGACAGGCCCATGAGCACAAATGAGTGGGAAGGAGACCGCTCAAAGACCAGGGGAGCGATGGCTTTCACACTCTGACCTCCCTCCACCTCTGCTCTCTGCTACTTCTCTCATCTCTGTCTTTCTTAGTCTCTTGCTTCCTCTCCTCTCCTCCATCTTTCTCTCACCCCGGGCTCCTGACCTTAATAGCACTCTCTTTCCTGTCTGACTCCGTGTATAATCTAATAAGCTCAGCTTTCTCTCTCCCTCTCTCTCTCTCTCTCTCTCTCTCTCTCTCTCTCTCTCATACACACACACGGCATGTAGGCTGACTTCTGACATCTGTGCTCTGGGGGGGCTTTTTAAAAGCTGCATGCGTGCTCTTGGATGTGAAGTAACTAAATGCAGTGTACAGACATGGTGTGGTGTGTTCTGGGGTTTGTCCACCACCACTACAGGATTTCTGATTGAAGCCGGGGCCCAGTACCGAATACAAGGTTGAGGAGAATCTTAACCTCCCGTGTCTTCCAGCATGTCGGCCTATTCCATAATGTCACCTACCTTGTATGTCTAAATCCATTCTTCATTTGAGGAGAACAATGACAATCAGTAGTAGAACTGGAGCATAGGTCCAGATTTGCATGTCCTGCCCTAAAGATATTGAGCTTGTCTATGTGTCCTGCAGTATTAGAAGAGGCCATTTGTTCCATCCTAATAGTGATGTGCCCAGCGGAACAGCACAACTGGCTGTCTTCCCTGTGTTATCTCTGCCTGGTCTACTGGAAGTGAATTACCCACTAATCTCTCCAAACGTCACTCACTGCCCAGTAATACCATTTGAATGGAAATTCAGGTCTTTATATAGAGCTCGCTATTTGGAAGAGAAATATTTTTTTTTTCTTATCAGCCATCCTCGGAGCCATCTCCTGTCTTACTGTACCACCCCACTCCCAAGACACACAAACACACACACACAGACAAACATAGACAAACACACAGAGAAACGAGCATGCACATATGCACACACACACACACACACAGACACACACACACACACACACACAGTTACATGCTCACACCCTGACATTGGGGGGGGGGG
>JACXGI010016182.1:5278-16362 GCA_016801175.1 Esox masquinongy | reverse complement strand
TAACATACTAACACAACACCACTCAGCTACGGACCTGAACACTGGCTAAACATGTCTAACAAACTAACGCAACACCTATCAGCTACAGATCTGAACACTGGCATATTATGGCACCCACAGTTTCCAGTTCAGCTATTAAATATTTCATCTACAAACAACAACTGAAAATATATTCATCCTATTCAGAATCCGGTATTTCCCTTAAAAAGTGAAGTGATACTTCAAATATATCTATTATCCAAAGTCTTATGCAGGGCTGTAAAGTGCCACCACCACATCTTCATGTTTGTTGTTCAGAAGAGCTCTATAGTCAAATGGCTGAGTACATTATATAAATCTAGCTAACATGTAATTTCACCTTGCTATGAAGCAGGTCATCGTAATGCGGTAACTGATGAGGAAATTGTGATGATTTGACTGGGTTATACTAGGGGACCATAATATCCTGACCTCGGGGGTCAAACACAATCTACTGATGCATTTTCTCATTACTGATTTCCATCTTATTCATTATCCAACCAGACCCAGCAAAATCTTCTACACACGCACGGACGCACGCACACAAACGCGCACACACACACACACACACATACACCTTCCAATCGACCACCGTCACAACCACGGCCAGCCAGTTAAATGCAGCGTGATCTATAAATGTCAGAGATGATAGATACAGCCGGGATAAATAATGGTCTCCAACTGGGGTTGTTAGAGCAGCGGAATGACTGGTTCCAAATGACACCCCATTCCCTTCATTATGTACTGCTTTAAGCTAGACCTCCATTGCCTCCGGTGCCAAACAGTGGACTAGATAGGGGATAGGGTGTGATTTAGGGTTCAACCCCAGAGAATCATCAGGTCCAATGTGACATGAATAAGTGTATCCATAAAGCCCTGTCAGATTAGCTAGGCCACTTCCTCCATCTAAATGTATGGGCTGGGACGGTGTGATCCGCTCTGCATGCAGATCAGAGGAGAGCTGTAGGAGAGGACAGAACAGAGATGAGAGGTACCTCATAAACAATAAGGGAGTGTTCTATAGTGACAGAAGAAAGTGAGAACCGCCTCCGATAGTGACAGAGTAATCCATAGTGACCAATAAGCTTTGTCAATTAGGTCTGTGTACATGAATATTGTAGGCTAAAATATTTAAGTTAAGCCTAACATCTCTAATGGAGCAATTGACTTTATATTTGCCTCCTGGTGATGTTCTATTTGTATCAAAGCAAAAATGTGTTTGATATATCTTTTCAAGAAAACGGTTGTGAACAAGAACTAAAGAATAATTTTTGATGTACCGTACATTTGGGTCTGAATTTCAACCTGGACCAGAGTTATATATTCACATCCAGATTGGGTACAACAAATCTGGTTTAATGCATGTGTCAGGAGATTTCTGACCAGTGAAATAATCATGCTTACTCTCAACAATAGTCTCAACATTCACTATAGTGAAAAATCACATTTTTCCAAAAGCAGTTGATGATGAATATTCTGTCAGACAGGGAAATAGGGTTACACTGAAAAGAGAGGTCAGACAGACAAAGAATGGGAGAAACGGAGGGAGAGAGAGAGGGAGAAAAAGAGAGGGAAGAATAAACAGAGAGAGGGAAAGAGATAGAGGGAGAGAGAGAGAGAAGGACAGAGAGAGAGAGAAATACAGAGAGATAAGATAAGATATGGGAGAGAGAGGAAGCAAGAGAGGGCATCAAGAGAGGGCGGACCCAGAAAAAGAAAACATGAATGACGGGTCTTAAATGAAATGCCACTCAGTGTGATGGGGAAACGGGCCAGTCGGAAAGCAGGTCACTTGAGTTGCACGGGATGTTCTTGAATGGCTCTGCCTTGCCTTCAGGCTCAGTACAGGAAGGATCCCTCTATCACACAGTTGATGACAGTAGCTCTAGACACACACAAATACTGGTGGTGAAGTCAGGCATTGCGTGCCACCATGTAGCGCATGTGTTAGGACCTTCATCTCTTCGCATGGAACACACTGGTGGTTATGATGTATGACTGGGAGACAGCCTATTTACAATCACATTATTATGCTAACACACTAACAATGCTAATCTCTTCCATTTCCATTAACTCTAGTTATCCCTCTCTTCTCTCTCTCTCTACTTACTCTCCTCTATCTTTTCTCTCGGTCCTTTCTGTCCTTATCTTCCAAACGTTGTACACCAAATACTCTATTGGCATGGGAAATACTGCCTTTCAGCCGTCTCCCTTCCTCTCTGATGTGTCCCCTTCCTGACTGGGTAATCTGATGGCTTTTCCTTTGGTAGAGCTGAACAATAGATTCCTGTGAGTTATCATTATTTAGCCCCGGCAAAAATCCATCCATCAGCCTTCATCCTCCCAGCATGATCCAGACACGCTACATCGCCCTCTTTCTTTTATCCTACCATCTAAACCCTCTAACCCTAACCCTCTCTGTCTTTTATCCTACCCTCTAACCCTAACCCTCTCTGTCTTTTATCCTACCCTCTAACCCTAACCCCCTCTATCCTTCATTCCCTCATTTCCTTTTAGTCCATCTCTAGTCTCCTTCCCTCCCAGCATCCACCTACTTTCCTGTTGCATTCCTGTGCTCTCCTCCCACTTAAGCTTTTAACCTTTTAATACCTTATTCTGTCTTTCATTTCCAACTCTCCTACCAATTTTCTGTTTTTTTTTTCACACCTCACTACCACTGGAACCCTCAGCAAGTGAAGAAAAGGAAAAGGGGGGGCAGCCTACTTCTTTTAATGACAGTAATTATTCCTTTTCTTCATAATAAGGCAAAACAGCGGCGAACCAGATACAGTGTCTCTGAACGGCTGTAGTTTCTGTCCCTGACACAGCTTCAAACAGTTACTACACCACCACCAGTTCTGCTTCATTTAGCACAGGTTCTACACAAGGTGCTCACTTAGACTTATTCACCTGGAGGATTTTTTTCTCCCTCAAACTACTTTCAAGGAAAGAATTTCTGCACTTCAGTGATAACCAGACCAGAGATAGAGCAAGCGAACTGGAATTGTGTTCTGTAATGGCTGGCATACAAACTGCAAAACGGAGGAGTATTGCCTTGTATCTGTTCTATAGCGGGTTGCAGTGTTAACTGAAGGCATTGCACATTATCTAGCCTGTCTTGGTAAGGCAGGCTCTCCAGACGTGCACAAAACATCCGCCATCAACGTTATGGTCAACGACACACACACACACACACACACACACACACACACAGACACACACACACACACACACACCCGTTTGTCCCAGTCAGGGTCGTATGACAGATCTTCATTAGTTTGTCATGACAGTTAGGACAACACTGAGTGACAGTGGGGGGAGGGGGGGGGTCCAGCCCAATCAGAGAGGGACAGAGGAGACAGATGGCAGCAGGGGTTGCTCATCACATCTGCCAGACAAGGACACCCAACTGACTCTGCTTAACCAGGGGAGGGTGGGGGGGTCCACGGCTTAAGAGCAATAAAATGCGTATGTATACATTGTCTACTGTAAAATTAAATGTGTCTTCTTACGTGTGTAAACACTCTTAGCTGTTCTTTTCTGTGAAAAAATGTCTTCCGTCTTCACACCGTTGTGGAGAATTTCCCTTTACAGGGAGCGCCCACTACCTGCCAGAAATGTCCGCAGCTCCCCTCAGGTTGCCGTTGGCCTCTTAATAGCCTGCCAGATAAGCTTCCTCGTTGCCATGTCATACATTCCGGAGGGACGTCCTGATCTTTGAAATGTCCTGGTGCTGCCATCTTGCCTCCACTTCCTAATGATGTTCTTCACAGCATTCCATGATGCAATACATGTAATGCTTCTGTAATTCATTACTTCAGGTTCAGTCATGACCCTTAACCCTCAGCTGCTCTCTCTTTCCATCCACCAGCACCAAGCCCAAAGAATTGTCTAGTGACTAACCAAAACCGCAGTCACGGACTTTACACACAAAGGCATATCCTATCGACAGTGCTGGCATGTTCAAACTAGTGTTGGTGTGTGTGAGTTGTGGTCTGGATGAGGACTGGGGTAGCCTCAGTACACAACCTTTGGTGATCTGGATGAGGACTGGGGTAGCCTAGATAAACAGACTCGGTAAACAGGACTGGGGTAGCCTGGGTAAAGACTCCCAAGGCTCTGCCATCCTAACAGCCCATAGCCACAGACATGGGAGCAACCTGATGCCTGGCTGCAGGGCTAAGGCTGTTAAGGACCCTTGCATTGTTAGAAAACAAGCTCTGGCCCAGCTGCGGAGTGGTTCACCCTTGATTATGATGAGGCTAAATGCCGGGCTTCAATTCCTGACGCTCAGAAGAATCCTTGATGAAGATGCCTCCCCCCTACAAAGACATATGAAAGACGCCTTTTCAATGTATTTTGGACCAGGAAGACATCTGTTGAAAGTCCTTGGCTCAGCGGCCTGGTCCTGGCTAATAGCTGGAGCTGCATAGCTAATGCAGCATTTAATGAAGAGCAGGGACTGACAGAACACAACAAAACACGGGATTATAGAGCTCTAAACAGAAACAGGAATGGGAAAATTATCTGTCTTTACCTCTCTCTCTCTGTGTCTCCCTCTTTGTATACCTCTTTTTTGGTCTGTACTTATCTCTCTCTGCATCTTCTTCACTCCAACTCTGTATCTCTTCTTCTAAAATGTTGTGAGAGAGTGAGAGGGGCCTCCTCCCACTCCAGTGGATTGGTCTGTTTAGCCTCTGGCTCTTTAGGTAGAGAATCAGTATAAAAACACCGTAAAAAGAGGAGATAGGCTCTGTTCCAAATACCGTATCCAAAATATTATAGTTGACTGCAGTAACATTACTGCACTTGTATTGTAGTTTCAGAATTGCAATTTTTTAAATGGGCTAAATCAACAGTGTAACGATCAAAGCCTCATGCAACCAGGCTCAGGCTTTGTAGCTTTGTGCTTTGCAATTGTAAATCCATTATGTGGTGAACATGCCCAGAGGTCAAAATCAGCATGTGACAGGTTTAATTGACCTAGGCTAGGGTATTGTTCAGCAATGGTTATATTTACAGCAGCGGGAGAGTGGCAGCGCAACAAAACACAGTTGCATAACAATGACAGAGGTTATCTCGGAGAAGCCAAGAACAACACAGTGGATCATCTCACATCTCACATCTCACAATCAAAGTCTGACAATGACATCTCACGTGTGTGTGTGTGTGTGTGTGTGTGTGTGTGTGTGTGTGTGTGTTTGTCTGTGTACAGCAGCACAAAATTTGTTGCAGTGTATGATATTAAATGGCTTATTTAATGCATTTTTTAAATGTTGCGATAGGATGGAGGATGGGGAAATAATGAGCCTGTTGAAATCCGTGGATATTCAAGTGGCTATGACAGACATCTAGACCGGACAATAGGGTTAAATCCCACACTCTTAAATCATCTGCCATTTGATCTTTAGTAACCGCTGAGACCTGGATACCCTTTGAATATCCCATCAGAAAGACTACACCCTACGCAGGGCAATGTCCCATTCAGATCCCTGGGGTGTCGGGACTTGATCTTTAGGTCAGGGGCCACCAACAACATTTGCGACGCAACTGTTCAGCCAATCAGGGACAGAAACACTTATAAAACACTCTCTTCATAGAGACAAAAAATAGAGTTTTGTTTCTACCTTGTGTGCCTCAAAAGGTAGTGACCTTCATTACAGTGCATACGATATATTCTCAGCATGGCTCTCCAGTTTAATTTGCCCCCCTGCTGTTAACTCAATGGCTGGTGATTGCTAGAAGGTCATTAGAGGAATATAGGCTGTTCTACATCCCAAATAGCAGCCTATTCCCATACACACTACTTTAAACCAGGACCCATAAGGCAATATAAGGCATACTGTAGGTTGCCAGTTGGGACCCGTACTGACTGATATAAGCTCTCACACACCCATTCTAATCTGTCTATGCTAATAAAATCAGGTCAATCGAACAATTGTAAAGTGATTTTTTCATTCACATTCAAACAGGTTTACACAAACTCAACATTCTATAGTTTTTTGCGGACTTTGTAACTGGGCTAAGCTGTAATGTCTGTCTGTGGTGTTTTCCCTCAAAACCATGGCAAAGTAGGCTAGCTTGGCCCCTGTGGCTCTCAAGCATGGCCCAGTTCCGCCAAGGCAACCATTGAAACCCAGAGAAACCCAAACCAATTACTGAAGTGTTTCCCTGCTGCAGACCAACAACATACTTATCTCTCTCTGAGCTACTGAGGATGGACAGACAACGAGTCCCATCATTTAACCATGAGCGACTCAGTCAGGAGCCTCAATCACACAGTAAGCTGACTGCAACATCACTGTCAACATACACACACACACACGCACGCGCACGCGCACGCACGCACGCACGTACGCGTGCACGCACCTAGCTACTGAGAGTGCATACAGACCCACAGATATACAGGCACATACACAAAAACCTACAGACACAGACTTACATATTCACCGTAATACTAGCTTGCACAAAAATAGATTCATATCAGCATCTAATGAGGAATGCATAACAGTATTCTGAAAAGAATAAAAACTGTAGACTCTCCCATTGTTGGTATATACAGTTCAACACTGTTTACAGTCTTTATATTTCCACTACATCTCCGGCTAAAACAAACAACCTTAAAATGTTATGTCCCTGCTAGTAACACACAAGGTTCCCCTGCCATCAGATGAGGTAGGAGTTAGGTTTTTAATGGTGTCTGTCACTTTGACACTAGATTACAGTATTACCGCATTACTCACAAAACTACATGGAACAAAAGAGCCACTGACCTAAGGTTGGGTCATACAATTACAGTACGCAATTACTGTAACGCCACAAACACAAGAGAGCACATTTTTCACCATATCTTTCAGGCAATGAACTTTCTGAATAAATGAGTGGGTGGGACTTAAGAACGCAGATGCTTCCATACAGGTGTACTGAATGATACATTTAAGCAATTAACACCAATCAGGCTCTGTGGCATGTATAAAAATGCTGACATCGATTTTGGATCAATGCTTCCCCCCTACCATGAGGGGTTCCAGAGGATCTGGTATGGTGTGGGGGGGCATTTTCCTGGTGTGGTTTGGATCCACTTGTCCTCTTAGAGGGAAGGGTCACTTAAAATCATTAAATTTGAAGTTATTTTCAGTGATCACCTTTATCCTGTGGTGAAATGTTTCTATCCTGATGGGAGTGGTCTCTACCAGGATGGCAACGCACCCATCCTCGTGTTAGCCCAACACCTTACTGAGACACTTTATGTTGGTCTGTCTATCACCTATCGCTCAAAAGCTATGTTTTTAATCTTCTGTATTTTGACAACTTCCTGTTCTTGTACCGTAGGGTAGACTGTCACAGAAGTTGTGTATCTACAAAGATTGGAAACTTTGCCGTAACAATGCAGAGGGCCCTCACTAAAGTGAACGACTTCCGCCAGATTGCAAGGCTATTTCCGCACTCAGTGTTCACGGCATTAATTACCAACAATTACCATAGTTACCACACACACCCAAAAATAATCATCTGATAATAATGACAATATAACATTTGTTTAGCTTTACAGACATTTAAAGAGGGATTTATAAGATCATAGTGTAAGACATTTCATTGTTGCGTGTAGATGGCCTTTAATTCAAGTTTGCACCCTCAAGAGACTTGTTTAGTTACCATTGTTTCTGTAGAACTAAACATATATTTGTGGAGTGAACTAACAGAATCACCCCTGGATTGATGTTAATGATGGCATTCTGCAAAGAAGACATATACTGCTTAGTAAACATTGCATCGAGAAGGGTTTTGGGAATGCCTTTATATCAACCAGAAGACAGTTATCACAGCATAATCATAACTGCTACACCAACTGTTTGGCAAACAAGCACATACAGACAGACATTACCGCATTGCCTCTTTAGAAACCTGAATGAAAATATCCATATACATTGTATTTGTTTCATGACATGTGACTTGAACATTTAGTTTTTGTTATTTCGTAGTAAACTTAATTCCATTTGTCTGGAGTTTTCCATTTGTATCTGTCTACTTTCCCAATCTGACATACTGTAGATGTCTGACAACAAAAAATAAAACTCAGTACTGACAGTGTTTTCTGCGCCAACTGTGTTCAGGTGCAAAACAAGCCGTAACTCCTTAACACATCTTTCTAATTTAAATAAATACGAAATATTTGATTTGCCATTCCAACCCCACAGGAACCAATGCCAGGTGTCCCTGTCCATATGTGTGTGTGGCACGGTGAGGACAAGACACCACCTGCTCCTCCATTTCAATGCTTGAACTAAGCACTAGAAATGGATCGTGGATAACACACTGAACGAAATATCGGTCTGAGGCCACCTGGTAAAACTGTGTTGTTATGGAACCCAGGAAACACAACTGAAATGTTTTAGAATCATAACATGGATAACATGTTAGAATGAATTAATCACTGTGAATTGTGGGTAGTTTTCCTAGCAACTCTCCAATGTTGTATTCAAACATGTTTTGAATGGTGTGTATTGCATCCTAATCAAAATAAAAAAAATAATAATAATTGGCCGATTCTTTACAATTCATTTCTTAGAATCCAAAAAAATGTAAATATATTTTGTTCCTTATGGAACACCAGCGTGTCCGCTCTGAACTCATGAAATAAGCTGCCACTATTGTCACAATAGATTGTGTTCATTCCAATCCTCTACTTCACCACGCAACGTGATTCACATGTAAATGATTCCTGATGAGACAGGGAACGAATACGATGAAGACAATATTTCCCATAACCTGAAGGAGCTGCACGCTGCTATTCAATGGACTACACAAACGTAAGCACGCACACGGCTCCACATTAGACGAGGTCCTTGAAAATGCCACGAGTCTGACTCTTATTTTTAGAAATGTCCGGTTGTTTTGGCCTTGGGAAGCCTGCAGTAGAACAGGACAGATCACGGAAGGGCTGGTCGTGCTGCCCCAGTACCCATGCAGGCCCCTATGGATGCAATGACTCATGAGTCAATGAAAGATGGACAGTACGATTCACTGCTCTCAATAGGTTAGCATATAGTAGTCATAAAAAAGCATTACAGCCAAATCATTTTCAATGAAAGGACTATCACTGGTCTATATAGAAGACTGATGGCAACTACTAGAGAGAGTTCAACTAGATAAAATGACTAAATGACATGCAATTTCTTTGACAATGCGTATCTGGAATAAAATGTCTGTATCGCAAATGACAACCTATTCCCTATGGACCCTGGTCAAAGTAGTGCACCATATCCCATTTGGGATACAGCTGAAAAAGGGCACTGGAGTGTTTAACCCACTCTGAATAGTCCTGTAAGCTTGGTAACAAAACCAAGTAAAGACCACGTGTAATGTAGCTCATTGTTAACTTCCCCATAATGCTATATTATGTAAGCAATAAGGCACACAGGGTCTGGTATATGGACAATACACCACAGCTAAGAGCTAACACAGGACCCAAAGTAGACACAGCCCGTAGACGATTTCAATTTCAAACGTGTTGCCACATCATTAAAACAGAAAACAGGTTTCTCGTCATACCCATGTATATAGCTTGATATAGCTAGGCTTTCAAGCAATCATCAGGTTTCTCTTATTATATTCGTAAACATCCTTAAATGGGTTATTAGAAAGGTCATCAAAAATGCACAATTGTCCAAAGATGAAAATTGATATTTTAATGTGGTTTCAGAAAACCCATTAGTGTCAATCTGGAAATTGTGCATTGTGTATGTCTGTTTCTTTCCCTCCACTAATTCTCCGTCTTTATGTCTCTCTCCAATTCAGACATTTTTATTAGGGAGGAAAAAGGTCTGACATATTCAGGAAAAGTGAATGTAGATGTGATATGTTTTGGCATTTATTCAGAGTTGGTTAGAATATGAAAAAAATATCTTATCAGTGGTTACAGGTTTTAGTTAGGAATAGTATTAAAACAGAAACAACTAAATGGCTACGTTTAGGCAAGTTAAGGAGTCCGGGTTCAGATAAGGCTTAAAACAAGAAAACAAAAAGTAGTGTTTAGCACTGGGATTGAATGTGACCATCAGAGCAGGAACCTGGAGATTACGTTCATCCGTCCACAACTACCTACAGTAGCAAGCAGACTGCCTACTCGATGGTAAAATCGCTCAATTTTGCCCCTAGTGGCCAGATGTTACAGAGTTATCCCTCTTCAATGCAATCAGTGTGGCAATTATAAAGTGCTGTATTTAATCATATCCCAGGTGAAGACAGAACACGGTATCATTTACACACACAGAAACATAAAACCACCAAGACACATTATCCACAGGGAAGACTTACCAGACACAAACACATACCCCCTCAGACACATATAAACACATCTTTAAATCAGCAACAACAAAAAAAAATCTGCCCCATGAGAAAAATGTCTAGAATTCTAGGAAATTTGCTTGAAAATTCCCAAATATTCTCACCAAATCCAAGATGTGGACATTTAAAAAGCATTCCTTCCCAGGGCCCAAGAATCATGATGAATTTGCAATCACAAAAACGGGGCCCCTGCCCCATGAAGTGTGAAAGTCGCAGACACACACCAAATACTGACACAAACACACATACCCTCACTGGAATATCGTGTGCAGTTCCAGTGGGGGTGAAGTTAACACAACAAACGGAAGAACACAGGGACATTACCCTGCACAAGTGACACACACACACACACACAAACACACACAAACACAGCTATAGAAGTAAACACAGCCATAACAAACAGTGAGAACAGTATTCCTCCGGCGTGCCACCTTCACTGAGTCTCCACAGTCAGCCAGTCTGTGTGTGTTTGTGTGTGTGTGTGTGTGTGTGTGCGTGCGTGTCCCTCGGCGCAAGGTTGCCATAGCAGCCATGTCATGCTTGAGAGAGATATTGATTACTCGCAAGAATGAGCCTTCAGTCTCTCTCACTTACAAACTCAGTCATACACGCCTTCCAACACACGCGCGCACACACACACACACACACACACACACACACACACACACACACACACACACACACACACACACACACACACACACACACACACAGATATG